>CANYCX011694214.1:0-13200 GCA_948193385.1 Breynia disticha f. nivosa | reverse complement strand
GATATATAATATGTTCTTTAACTTTGTCTGGATGTAAAAATTTTCTATTCCTACATCTTGTACACGGACAACGTAATAACGAATTAACTGTATTGAAAGTATAATTCGATATGGAAAACTCCATGAATTGTTCAACGCCCGTAATAAACACATCATTCAAAAATCCATCAATAGTACGCACATACATCCACTCACGCATTTCTCCTAATAAATATAAATCCTTCAAAATTATCCCTAAAAAAATAATATAAAATAATTACAAAATATAAAATTTATAAATGCATAAAATGCTTATTAAATTAACACTTACAGTTATATCCACGCTAAACCTTCGAAATAAGAGACGTTATTCAAACAAGAACTGCTCTAAAGTATTCTTCTTCACAAACAACATATAATTAAATTTGGTATAAATTTTTTACTATACAAACCTAACAAAATATGAAGGCATATACATAGGGAAATTCTGGGGGGAAAAATTTCCCGCCAAAATAGCGTATTTTGCGACCACGTGTCGCTACATTTATAAAGAATTTTAGCGACCACATGGTCGCTAAATTAGGCGGGAGTAAGCGCCACAAATTCCCCCACCACTGTGCGCGGGACCGCCTAATTTAGTGACCACATGGTCGCTAAATTTGCGACGACGTGGTCACTAAATTTTGCGGGAATTGGCGCCAAAAATTCCCGTGCCACTGTGCGAGGGATGTGCAACTTAGCAACCAAGTGGTCGCTAAAATTTTAGCGACCACGTGGTCGCTAAACGCATGAATTTAGAGTCCAGAATAGTTGGTCGCTAAACTCTGGACGCTAAATTCACAGAATCTTGTAGTGGTTCTCCACTCATTCATCAACCTTTCTTCCTCTGAAACTATCCTAACATTTTCCTCATATGCAAGCCATCAATCTCAGTTCATATTCATCATTTCCAGCAAAGAACTCATCATAAAACAACCATATAACTCAGCAAACAACCAAACATCAACCTTAAATAAACCTTAACCATTCTTACCTTAAGCCTTAAGATGAAAGATTTCAAAAGAAATCAACAAATTCACTTCCCTTGCTTCAATTTTACTTTCCCCTGCTCTTTTCCCTTTCCTTTTTCTCTGAAATGAAAGTAGGTGAATGAAAGTGTAGCTTAGTTTCTCAATACATCGTAATCTTATATTTTTTTCAACAAAACAGCACTCCACGCGTGATGGATTGTGAACTACGCGTGGTGGTAGCGACCACGCGTACTTCCCTTTCCACTGCGCATACTCCCCAATTTCAGCATTTCTCCGATTTTCTTCGATCGTTTCGTGTCAACCTTATATCGACCTTTGATCAACCTTATATATTGATGTTTAAACACTTATTTATTAGAATTTACAACAAAAAATTCCCAGAATGTTTTAGATTTGGCTTCAAGAGGCACAAATATGTTGGTGATGGAATTAACTGCAACGTGCTCAAAGGTGATGACTTGGTATTATGATGGAAGAAGAGAGGAAAGAACATCTACTACTTAGATGGGTGTTTCCTGAAAAATGAAGGCAATAGAAGAGAGAAGATAAAGATTGATAAGAAGAGTTTAGTTTTCCAAGAGTGTTGAGATATATGAGAATTTTTGTAGAAGGGTCATATTTTGAGGTAACTCCCCAAATTCCACATTGGTGTTGAGTGAGATTAGTTATCCCATATTGATTGAGAGTAAAATTGTAAAGGGGTCTTCCCCTTATATATAAGCTTTAAGCCTTAGTTGTTAAGCATCACAAAATTCTTAGTCTAATTAACTAATGAGTTATTTAGTTGTTAAGCATCACAAAATTCTTAGTCTAACTAACTAATGAGTTATGATTTGGGCTTAAGTCTTTTGTGAGAATGAGAGGGCCTTACAGTTTTTTTGTTCAACATTGTAAACTTTATTAGTGGATATCGTGGAAATATGTCTATTGTTGAGAAACCGAATCACAATAAAAATTCTTGTGTTCTTTTTTATCTTTATTATTGTTGTGCATATTCTAATGAAATTTGAATCCTAAAAGGTTGTATTTTGAACATGTTTTATTGTGTGATTCATTTTGTTTTATGTGTGCATTTAGGCTAATTGTGAAGTTTTGAGCATCAATTTATATTTTATATGTCTATGAGTTTATGAGGTTGTTGTATACACAATTAATGAAGGTTTGATGTGAAAAGAAGAAATATTGGATATGAATGGAAGAATTGATTGAAGAGCAGCCACAATCAAATGAGGCACACAAGTCATGGGCAATGCAGAGCTATGCCATGGGCATTACGTATGTGGAAATGCAGAATGGACTACCTTTCATTTAAAACAAGAATTGAGTCAAATTGTGAATGTGTCCACACGCCCAAAAAAGATTTATGATAACACACTTTCCACATATAGTGTCTCATTATATAGACATGTTATTTTTAACACATTTTTATAGTCATATTGATATTTTTATCCTTATTTGTTAAACACACTTTTAATGGTGGAATGTTTCTTGATAAAAGGGTATAATAAGAATAACATATAATTTAACAAACTTTAACTAATACAATTATATTTTATTAAAAACTGTAAAATTCTTAGTATATTTATGTTTAAGGGATGAAGGGAGTATTTTAAAATACAAAGAGTAAAATATCAATTGATAAATCAGAATATACTATTAAAATATTAAAAAATACAAAAAATCAATATGAATGAATAAACTTAATAAGTTAAATAGATTAAGAGTAAAAAAAATAAAATAAATAAATTTTTTCTAAGAATAAACTAATACTGCTTTATATCAAATAAACATTCTCCAAATAGACATATATCAATGAAGGGGGCACATATTCAAGGCATAAGACTTACTATGAAAACGATCTTTATTCTTCGTAAATAGGTAGAGGTGGATCTAAAACTGATACTACTGTAGTACTACTGTAGTATTTTTTATTTTTTGAACTTTTTTGTTATAACCTTTTCTCTTATTTATCGTATTCTCTCCCCTCTCTTTTCATCACTCTTTATTTAATCTACTTTTTTTTTTGTTAATTTATAATTTTAATAATTTTAACATATGGATCATCAATATAATATTAGTGATATGAGGATCAACAAATTTTATATTTTAAATAAATTAATGAACGCACGTAATAAGAAATTTTAGATAATATAAGTCAAATCATTTATAATTTTATAAACGTGTTTTAACTAAATAAGTGTATGCAGATGAATTATAAGGTGAATAGCTTATTGCTAATTAGTTACATGTTGAATAAACAAATCACATGAATTATGGTTTTCTAAATATGAAGTTACCTTATACTATCCACTAAGTCAGCTATTGAAACCATGCACTTCCAGCGAACATGTGAAGACAAAGAGGAAATAAAACTGGTTTGGAGAAACGAACAATAAGAGAAAAGCAAGCAGATATTTAACATCTCCGCTTGGATCCAAGTAGTATTAAATGCATGCATCTCAAAATCTATTAACATCAATCTCCTACACCTTTTTGGCCTTCCGAATTTTGGAAGCTAATGCTCTTAACTACTCTAATTTCTGCTTAATCCACTATCAAATTTTGGTTATAAAATATAATTAAACTCACTGAGAAAAAATATCTACATTATAGTTCGTGTTCATTGCGTAATTAATTGGGACATACTTCTGTTCACAATAAGAAAAGGTCCAACTAGTTGACATAGATCCGCCACCAAAAAAAATTCAAAAATGATCTGGAACAGATTATTGTAGTCATATTTAAGATTGTATAGGGAGATATCATTAGAAAATAAATTTTTCAATGCCATATTCATGCCCTTAGAATGTATTACTAACCGATCAAGTAAATATATTTCATAGGTTTGTGACAATTGATTTACCTATATATATTTTTCAAAAGAAAAAAATGATTATCTTTTGTTTTTCATCGTTTAGTGCTTCTGTAAACACCAAAGATGTAGTAACAAAAATTATGGATATTTGTTATTATCAATTAGAAGAATTAAATCCTTGAATTTCTCTTGCATGCTTCAGTTACAAATCAATTTATATAAATAAGATTATTAAAAAATTGAAATAACAATTAACTTAAAGTTGATAACCAGTGGTTTGTGATATATAAATAAGACACTTTCATGAGGCATTTGACGCTCTTCACCGAACCAACCAGGAAGTAGTCATTCATAGCCAAGAGAGGCATTGTCACGGAGCTTGACAATGAGTAATTCCCTTAAAGTAAAATGTTAGGATTCAAGGGAATTCTGCGGATATGTAGGTGACGTTGCACGTTGTTAGTGTTGTTGTTGATGATGGGATTTGTGGGAGTCATTTCTCTGTACTTACACCTATTGAAAATTGAGGATTTCTACTGTATTGTGTGTTTTTAGATGAATCATAGCAACTTTAACATTTAGTTCATAATATTGTAGGAGAAATTGTGTGAACTTTTTTTAAAATCTTTTATTTTTGTTAAATTTGAATTTGAGTCCTAGTAATTCAATAGAGGTTAGGTGTGTTAGAAGCTTATTTTTTGGGCTGATTGACTGTTTTCATTTACATTTAGGGAGATATAACTCTTTCTTAGAAAATATTATTTGTAGAATGTATGATTTCACTGCTAGAATTCCTTATTACGCAGATTTATTCAATTAGGTTTTTTCATGTATGAAATATTATTGACCTATTTCTTAATCCATTGATTTGTTGATCATATGATAAGGATCATTGATATATTTTGATGATAAGATGTCACAAGATTTTATATTTCAAATAAGATAAATTATTATTTGATGTACACAATAGGTAATTCTATATGATTTAGCTGAACTATTTTTAGTATTATAAATGTCATATGTTTTAACTAAACATGTGTATCAAGATGATTTATGAGGTGAATAACTTATTATTTAATAAATCACATGCTGAATAAATAAATAAATCCATTTGATGCTTTTTGAAATATGGAGTTATCTTGCAGCACACATGCACTGAATGGCAACATGTCTTTCAACTTCTTAAGTACATAATTATGAAATCTCATAATTATTGAACTAAAATCTAATCAAATGTAGTATAAGCTAAAAATGCAAGAATCTTACAAAAAAAAGTCATCCACAATTTTAAAGAGAAAAAAATTAAAATAGAATCAAATGCAAGAAAAATTATATTATGGACTAGTTAAAATATTTTTGGTGGATGGTGGTACAAAATTGTTAATGAGGTGAGGTAGAGAGGAATGCAGAACAAAACTATAAAACAGAGGAAGAAATGCAATGTTGAAACTCTACTTATAGAAATAAAATCCAATCATAAGTAATGCACTAAATTTGGATACAAAATAACTAACAGTGATAATAAGTTACTTTGGCAAACGATTCGCTTTCTAAACAAGAAATGTTTTCCTACCACATCATTTTTCTACCTCCTATCTTATTTTTCTCTCTACACCTAATCTAGCTTTATTTACTATAACACAATTTAAATATTTATCTTTAAATGTTATAGTTAAAAATACAAAGAGTAAAATATTTGTTGTTAAATTAAACTGTACCATTAAAATATGAAACACAATAAACAAAAAAAAAATTGAATGATAAAGTGTGATAGTTATGTTTAGTAGTGCAATACGTTAGACAAATTAAAAAGCTAAAGCAATAAAAAAATACCTTTTCTAAAATTAAATTAATACATGTAACCTACTTATATATCAAATGTGACCCCGAATTTAAATATTATCTGCGTATTACTTCTCTCCTACAGATAATACTTAAACCCGGAAATCAAAGTTTAAAGGAAAATAAAAATGGGAAAGAGAAAGAGAGGTTTCGGTTGGAAGAGATGAAAGAAGAGAAGAGGAGACAAGAATGAATTAAGAAGGAAAAGAAATGAAAATGGAGATTAAAAAGAGAAAAAGGAAGACTTGGGGAAAAAAATAAGAAAATCTCATAAGATGTGGTTGAGCACTTGATGATGTCGAGTAAGTGGATGGAGAGGTGGAAAGAAGATTCTTTCTATCGTCTTGAGTCTATTTTGTTTCGTAATTTATTTTACCACGACTCAGAATAAATTTCCGATTTCAAAATTCTCGAAATTCCTCATCTAAATATAATTGTTGTAATCTCCCCGTTATTTATCTTTTTATGAAATAATTATTTAGATGGGCGCGAAGAATTTATTTAACTCTCCTTTCGTATTAATATATTTTGTCGTCGTTTTCCTTTCACGATCGACTTAAACATTTTTTATTTTTAATTTATAAAATTTTTACATTCTTCACCAAATTATTAATTAAAATAATTTGCGAAAAATTTCTTTGTATTTCCTTCGTATATTATTTTATTATTTAATTAAAATACGTCATTTTACGAAATTTTGGGGTGTTACAATGTCGTTTTAGCAACCCTTACTTCTCCTCCACCTTCCCTTTCCCTTCACCACGATTCACAACAGCAGCCAGAAGCAACCCTTCCTTTCCCAGGTTAGGCAGTCACCCTCATCTATTCTTCTCCTTCCCTTCAGCAATCCTCTCTTCTCCTTTCCTCTACCTACCTGTGAGAAGTCGGGTGGTGCACTCACTGCAAAATTTCGGCTGGTGGGTGCACCACCATGCGGAGCCATGGAAGTGGGTGCACGTGCTCCCACTGGCGCTACCCTGGCTCCGCCACTGCCTGTGTAATAATGTATTTGTATAATTCCAGTTATGCCAGTGTGATAATCTATATAAATTATTTAAATAACCACACTTAAATAAAATGATTGTGTCCATCATATTAATTAGATCACTTTATAATTAGGCACATTACACTTTAATATATTAATAAATAACAATTTATAAAACTGATTATGCACGTACGTCTACGTGCCTAAATAATCCCAATTATGTCTAATACGTGTTTCAAGTCCACAAATCTAACACAAGGAGGCACCGATGTGTGGCTGAGATTTTTAGCTGTTGAGAGTCTTTGTTTGGATATCTCTAGGAAGCTAGCTATGATATGTTCATAATTCAAAATAGATTTTTCAAATCCAACAAGATTAATCTCGTCTTCGTCAAGATAAGAGATCGTTTGTCAATTATTTGTGTGGCCAATTTTAAGAGTCTACGGATCGCGAACGAGGTATATAGACCTCGCACCACTTTTCTAATAATCTAAATAAATAAACTGACGAAAACAGTGTTGTAGCTACTGGCTAGTCTTGGTATGAAGACCTTACGCGTAATAGTGTGATGAGTCTAAAAATACCATCTCTCAAAAGCATGTGTGCTGTAATTCTGCAAGAAGAAACGAACATAACGGTTATGACTCCACAACTTCTCATGAACTTATCAGAAGCTCCAGCCTTTCTCTCTCAACAAAGAAAACTCGAGAAGAAAAGAAGAATATTGCAGGCTAGTCGGTTCAGATAACTATGCCAGTTAAGGAAAGTTAGCAGAATTAGATCGCAACTTCGAAGAACTATGAAAATGATCGCAAGACATATGAGATTCAATTAATATATTGATCCCAAGTTTATAAATAAGGGAAAATTTACATTTCTTGGTACGTACACGCTCGCTCGTCTAGAAATGCAAAGTCGATCGATCCGTTGTTTAGATTGAGCTAAAAACAGGATAAATAAATATACATTACCTATACAAAATGTATGTATTCAAACGTAACACAACATATTTATCTAAAACCAGTTCACACTCATCTACAAGTTGCACCATACATGTGTTCTTGCTCGCACCCTAGTCGAACTATCAGATCTGATACTATCTATGCGAGCTGCGTAGCCTTGAGGAGATCTGCCATAAAAGTAGCCTTGTGAAACAAAAGAAGACACAAGTAGATTTGACAATACATTTTATTCAAAATTTTAAATTATTGGTTAATAGGTTTACACCTCTTACAAGTCATTTAAATAACTATAACTCATCAATGTGGAATTAACATTTATTTTATAACAGTTTGTCAATAAAAATAAATTAAATATCATATAAACTGCTTGTCGTTCCCAAAATACTATGGCTCATTGGTTGGTAGAGTGAATTATATATACTAGCTCTTGAAATGGTAGGAGAATGAATTATATAAGATAAAACATTGGTTGGTAGAGTCATGTTGAGATGTGAGGAGAATGTTGACTGGTTATGTGAATATATTAGTAAACTGATCATCTCCATTGTCAGTCCAACCACTATGCAAATTATCCAAAATTTTTGACAAAATCGTTGGCAAAAGTATAAACAAATATATGTTTAAAAATCACACGGTTTCACCAAGTCGCTTTTACCTAGCCCCTCCTCCACAATACCAAACAAAAGATGGGGTTGGTGGGTGGGTTAGACTTTTTTATGCTTATCAACATCTAATTTCTATTTCGATGTTTTTTTTTTAAATTCTTGGGATTTTATTTTAGCTAATTAGTTGAGAAACCGCACTTATACTGTCAGGAGTATATGCGATAGAAGTGATGCGAAAACAAAGAGAATGCACAGGACTTTATGTGGTTTGGTCGAGAAGACATACGTTCACGGGCAAAGAAATAAGTTATTCTATTATTCAATCACCAAAAGATGGAAGCCAAAAGGCTTAGAAGAGAAAAGTACAAGTCATGTCATACCCCGTTAAGTTGATTCTTTTCTTAACAAACACTGAATCCCGAATAACTTCCTAGAGCATTTAATCCTACTTTTTTAACTGTTCTGGCTAAATAGAGCATTTAATCAAACATATATATCTAATGACTTCAAATCTCTCCAAAAAATCAATTTAACTCAACAATGCTCCCCGTTGAGTTGATTCTTTTCTTAACAAACACTGAATCCTGAATAACTTCCTACCACACCCCTTAAGGGTCTCATGTTCTGCTACATGGAAACAAATCCAAGCCGAACTTGCAAAGGACACTACCAGTTGTTTCATGCCCTTCAACATTCACACCTAGCACAGCACCATCTTGCACAATTCCTGTTTCAATGTCATGTCATACCAACTGATACTCATAGTGGATTTGGTTGACTGATCTTTTCATGTTCTGGAGTCTCAATCACAAACTCCACCCACTTCGCTACAAAACTCACAACAGTTTTGTCAACATTGGTAACTAAACCACCAATCAAGCCGTAACTGCAATTTTTTCACTTTATCCTTCATTACAATCACAAAAATTTTGAACAACCGAATAACTCTAGCTCCTCCCAAGAAACCAAAAAACATGTTTTAACAATTACGTACAGATATCAAATTTCCTGATGTTTGTCTTGTAAAGCATCCACATAAATCAAATTTCCTATTCATGTCCATTTCTACATGTGTCCACTACCTCGCAGTGATAACACATCAAACTATAATGTTTTGTTCTCTATTTTTCTTCCATTGTGAACTAATAACCTGAAGCCTCCATTGTCTCTCTTAAAAATGAAACCACATTAATTCCTTTGACAACACATTCGAAACATCACTTATAAAATTTGTCTCTACCATTCATCATAGTATCCATAAATACTCATAAGACCCAGATAGAGACTAAGATAAAAACATAGTTTCATCCTTATTACAGAGCATGACCTCAATACTTGCAAACCTAATACAATTGAAACACCCTAATCTAATTAACATATTTTACAATAATTAAACATATTAATACCATATTATGAAATAATATGCATATATATAACATATGTACTCTGATATATAACATATAACATTACAAATACATATATAATGCAAACATATATCCATATAGCTAGCAACCACAGAAAGAAATGAGGAAACACAGCTACCCACCTTCAGCACTCCTTCTTTTGATTTCTGAAACACATATATTGCAGTTGCATGAGTTGCGGACTCAGTGAGTAATCATTTATAATTACTTATAATCTTTTAAATTTATCTGTTTCCTTAGTTTTGTACTTGTGTTTATACATGTGAGGACACGTATGTCATATCATCTTTATACTTTTTCTCTATTCTGTATCTGTATTCTTTTATACATATGACCATATAAACATGTGAACTATGCTTACTGTGCTATATCGTGCTTACTATATTATACTGTAATGTATTATATTTTTGTCTCCAATAAATAACTATACATTCGTCTCCACTATACATCCGTCTCCAATCACCACCACCTATATCATCACCATCAATCATGTATCACCACCACTATCTATATATTCTATATTCTGTGTATCATGTGATCGTGATTCAAGTGACAGTGTTATTTCCATGTGCTTGCATAAATTAATATGCATTCTAATAATCGTATTTATTGGAATACAATCATATGTCTGTGTATTTTGTGAAGTCATAAAAGATCATGTACTTCCTTTGACATATCTGTTATTCATATATTATTCTGTTTTCTTAAAAATATTAACCAGGATATCTCCTAAAATCTATAAACTAATATAACAATAATATTCATTTATACGACTATATTTAAAAAGTGAGTTTGGATTACTCACCCGTAAATCCATACTACCAAAAATCTCCCAAAATACCACACTGATCTGAGTCAATCGTCCAATATCATCTCCCTATAAACACGAACAATTTTACGATAAATAATTTTCAATACCTGCATCTTCAAACCATATATTCATATATTCGAACAATAATTCGGGCATAAATCTTGCTGATATACCTTTATAGTCGTGTCTCCTTACGACTAATATTTGTCGTACTCTTGCTAAATCTTGCTCTCACTCTCTTTCTTGCTATCTCACTATCTCTCAGTCCTCCTCTATTTTCTCTCTTCCTCTCTATTTTTCTCTGTTTTCCCTCTTTACATTTTTTGTCCGAAATGTACGTATTTATACAGAATTGTTAATCGATGGCACAACCCGTGCTTAATTGGCACGGCCTGTTCGAATTACACCTCAAGCTTCTATTTCCAAAACTTATGTAAAGATGCCAAATCAATACATTTTCGGTGGCGCGACCAATGTCTAAGATTGGCACGTCTCGTACCATGAATCCTTCTCATGCTTCAATTTCCAAAGCTCCTGTGAATGTGCCAAATCCACATGCTTTAATTGGCACGACCTATGTCAATTTTAGCACACCCCGTGCTGAACACACCTCATGCTTTTCAATTTCCAAAATCCATATATAATTGCCACTTTAATACCCTCGTGCTATACTTGGCACACCCTGTGCCATCAACACAACCTTGGCACGCCCTTCATTCTATATATATTTTTCCTTCAAATATTCTCCTATAGCAATGTTATAACCTATCTTTTAATTACGATTTTATTTTTTTATTTATTTAGCTTAATTTAATTAATCATTTTACTATTTACGAGGTTTTAGGATGAGGATATTACAAATCTTCCCCCTTAAAGAATTTCGTACTCGAAATTCCTATTAACCTTGTATCTCCACTAATAAGATCAGACTATGTACTATAATTTCACCGACCCTCATTGGTATAAGTCATTTAGTAAAAAAAATTATGATATTGTCTTATTATTCTTATTATATAAAAATTATTATATGGTTTGATTATTTTATTTGAAAGAATAAGAATTATTTCTAAATTCTTAATTATTCTAACTATAGTTATCATTGACAATAATATATATAGATATATTATAAATCTTAAAATTATAATTATATAACATACCAGGATGATAATCTGATATATCCTCAGGGTCTAGATTCAGATAGTCGTTTACTTTTGTCGAGTCCAGATTTTGTACCATTACCTCTACCTCTGCTGGCACCACTAATAGACATCAAAGCTCTACCTTGTACTGTTGACTGGGATTGGGACATAGTTCCTATTCCCATCATCTTTTGTTTGTTTATTCTCTTTGGCCAATCTCCCATATAATTTCCTAACTGCCCACAGTAGTAGCAACCCCCTGTCAGAGGTCAGGACTCCCTAAAATGTCTCCTATGACAAATTCGACAAACTGATCTAGTATATCTCGGAGGAGACATAACACTGCTCTGTCCTCCTTTGCGATAATCTCTCCTGGGTTCTCATCCATATGACATCTGAGTCAAAGGTATAGGAGATGTTCTGTTTTCTTTTTAGGTTGACTAGACTCAGATGCATATGTACCTCTCTTTTTTCCCCTTTTTATCACCATCTTCATCATCATCCTTTAAAAGCTCTTCCGCTCTCAAGGAAGCATCCCTTAATACTATAAAATTCCTGGTTTTGCTTTTGGGAATTTGTTTTTTGATGCCTTCACTTACTCCATCGTCAAACTTCCTACATTTATCTTTCTCTATAAAAATAAGGCCAATAGAATAATGTGATAGCTATGTAAATTTCAAATCATATTCGGCTACCGTCATTTTTCCTTGCTTTAAGGATAGAAATTATTTTTGTTTGGCATTGATGAATACTTCAGACATATATTTCTTACGAAATTCCTCGAGAAAATCCTGTCAGGTCAACACTGGTGGTTTATCTCTAAAGTGGGGAGCAATTTTCCATCAGCTATAAGCATCTCCCTGTAGTAAGGATGTCACAAATTGAAGTTTATCCTCTGATGTTGCCAGCATCATATCAAAAATCCGCTCCTCCCTCTCCAACCAATCCTCTGCCACAGTTGGATCAGTCGTTCTCTTAAATTCAATAGCCCACAGTTTCTTTATTCCTTTAAAATTCTTTGCCCGAGTTTGGTAAATATTTTATTGAGGTTCTCTCTGTTCCTGATATTAGGGCTGGTATGCCGGTTGTTGGTATGACGATTGATAGTACTGCCCATATGGTGGATTGTAATATTTAGGTGGGGCTTGGTAATATTGTTGTGGATATTCAGGTCGATAAAATTGGGGAAAATCTGGATTATATAGTTCATGTTCAGCTTCAGAAGGTATGTTTAACATTTGGTCAGATGGGTATTGATAAGTTGGCTCTCCTCTCTAGAGTTGTTGTCTTTTCCGCAACATATCTATATAAAAAGTAATAATAATAATTTAGTATGATAGTTTTCACGGAGCACACACAATCAATTATCCAAGCACCATATCCCTGCTTTGATACCAAAATGAAACAACCTAATCTAATTAACGTATTTTACGATAATTAAACATATTAATACCATATTATGAAATTATATATATATATATATATATATATATATATATAACATATGTACTCTGACATGTAACATATAACAGTACAAATACATATATCATGCAAACATATATCTATATAGATGGCAAAACCCGTCCACAAAGAGAAATGAGGAAACA
>CANYCX011693943.1:0-15066 GCA_948193385.1 Breynia disticha f. nivosa | reverse complement strand
GGAGTCGATTCCAGATAGTTAGGAGATCCTTCAGTGTTGACCTAGGATGATTTTTTGAGGAGATTTGCTGATAAGTACACTCGTCCACATTATCAGATGAAGAAAAGATAGAATTCCTGAAGTTGAAACAGAAAGATATGACAGTGGTTGAGTATAAGGCAGATTTCCACTAGGTTGTCTCGTTGCGCTCCAGAGGATGTTGACACAGATACAAAGAGAAGAGATAGATTTGAGAGAGGTCTAAGGTAGCTGATTTAAGATAGGATTGCGATGAAGCCTTCGACTTATGAGATGTTATTTGAGACAATGATATGAGCAGAGGAGTTAGAGGCAGAGGGAGATAAATCATAAGGAAAAGCGACATCGAGTCTGAGGTAGTTCTTGTTCTCAACAGTAGTAGAAAAAGAAGAAGAAAGATTTCAGGCCACCCAGACAGACCGGTGGTAGTGAGACTAGACACTCTGGGAGAGGAGGCGGAGGTAGTGGTAGAGGTTATTCCACCAAGCCTTCTATTCCTCAAGGTCGAGGTGTAAGTACCTAAGTGGCAGAGAGACCACTCCATTGTGTTATACTTGTCGCCAGCCGAGAGATTTTTCCAGAGACTGTCCACAGAGACTGGGGGTATAGGGTGGTGAGCTATCCCAACAGAGTATGTTGGTGAGGCTAGTCCTGCAGTATTGACTGGTACTGGTAGATGTAGAGGTGGCAGAGGTTCTTGTTCTACTTCTATGGTAGGATCAGTTGCCAAAGGTGGAGTAGTTGGTTCAGGTAGAGGAGGTGGATCTACTGGCGCAGCAGCACCATCAGGGTCAGCACCACAAGCCCAAGTTTATGATATGACTAGAGATGAGGCTGCAGAGGATCCAGACGTGATCACTGGTACTATTTCTTTCTTTACATATACTACTTCAGTATTGATTGATCCAGGTTCTACATGCTCTTTGTGAGTAAGTCTATAGTAGACCATATTGGAGGTAGTATACAACGTCTGGGTTATACTGTTTCGGTATTGATGCCAGCTGGTGGTACTGTGTTGGTTAGACATATTTTATGGCACTGTGAATTACATATTGGCGAGTCGACTTATTTAGGTGATTTGATCGTATTGTAGATGGCTGAGTTTGGGGTCATCTTAGATATGGATTGGTTATCCAAATATCGTGCAATGGTCAACTGCTATTCAAAAGAAGTTGTGATTGAGGTTGATGGTGACAGACGTGTATTGTTAGTAGGTGAAAGGAAGACTATTCCTTCTTGCCTGATTTCACCAGCAATTGCTGCGTGGTTGATGCGAGAGGGTTGGGATGCCTATCTTACTTCAGTATTATTCGAGATGAGATTGTTTGTGAGTATCATGAGGTATTTCATGACGAGTTACCGGGATTGCCACCACAGCGAGAGGCTGATTTTAGGTTAGAGACTGTGCCGAGAGCAGCAACATTTTCTATTACACCTTATAAGATGGCAGCTGTTGAGTTATAGGAGTTGAAACAATAGTTGGAGGAATTGTTAGAGAAAGGTTTTATCCGACCTAGCGTATCACCTTGGGGAGCACCAGTGTTGTTCGTACAGAAGAAGGAAGGTAGTATGCGATTGTGTATTGATTATCTTCAGCTGAATAAAGTGAAAGTAAAGAATAAGTATCTATTGCCTTGGATAGATGATTTTATTGATCATCTGTGTGAAGCTACTGTATTTTCGAAAATTGATCTCAGATTAGGGTATTGGCAGCTAAGAGTTGAGGATTGCTTGATTGAGAAAACTGCTTTCAAGACTCGTTAGAAGCATTTCGAGTTTACTGTTATACCATTCGAGTTGACGAATGCACCAGCGGTATTTATGGCACTAATGAATAAGGTATTTCAGCCTTATTTACATTAGTTTATTGTGGTTTTTATTGATGATGTTCTAGTGTATTCGAGATGAGGAAAGGAGCATTGGAGACATCTTCGTATTGTGCTCGATGTACTAAAAGAAAAAGAGCTGTATGCTAGGTTTAGCAAATGCAAGTTCTGGATGTCTGAGGTTATCTTTCAAGGACACATGATTTCAGCAGAGGGAGTGAAACTGAATCCTAGTAAGATAAAAGCTGTGCAAGAATGGCAAGTTTCGAAAATGTATCAGACATACGTAGTTTTCTAAGTTTAGCTGGATATTATCATCGTTTTATCGAGAATTTTTTTATGATAGCTAGACCTATGACATCTTTATTGAGGAAGAATGTTCCATTTGTCTGGAATCACAATTGTGAAGTGAGTTTTTGTGAACTGAAGAAGAGATTGGTTGAAGGTCTAGTTCTGATGTTACCTTCGCAGGGAGTTGGTTTTGTTGTTTATACAAATGCTTCTGGACCTATACTAGGTGGAGTATTGACGCAGCACGACAGAGTTATTGCATATACTTCACGACAGTTACGACCGCATAAGGATAACTACCCAACACACGATCTGGCGTTAGCAGCAATCATTCATGTTTTGAAGGTTTGACATCATTAACTATACGGTGAGGCGTTTTAGATATTCATAGATCATAAAAGTCTAAAGTATGTTATGACACAGAGAGAGCTAAATCTTTGGCAGAGGCGGTGGATTGAGTTGTTCAAAGATTACGACTGCACGATTGAGTATCACCTTAGAAAAATGAATGTTGTCGCTGATGCACTTAGCAAAAAAGAGACAGGAGATGATGATTCAGTTACTTATAGAGCAGAGTCTCTATTTTCTTTACAAGAGTTATGAGTGTTGTTGGATTTGATTAAAGATCAAATGTTAGGCAACATTAGCGTTCGACCTCATATGAGAGATGTGATTGTTGGGCATAAAAAAAGAAGATGATCATGTGATGTAGATTAAAAAGAAAGTAGAGCGAGGAAAGGTGCCTACTTTTCACCAACTTAATGATACTAGTGTATCATATTATTGGGATAGATTGTGTGTTCCAGATATTACAGAGTTGAAGAACGAGCTGATGACAGAGGCTCATTCTTCTCTTTTATCAATTCATCCTGGTAGTACGAAAATTTATCGAGATTTGCGAGAGTTGTATTGATGGCTACGTATGAAGCGGGAGATAGCAGAGTTTGCTGCTAGATGTCTCCAATGTCAGCAGATAAAAGTATAACATCAGGCTCTGGTAGGAAAATTGAGACCACTTAAGATTCTAGAATGGATGTGGGACAAAATCAACATGGATTTCATTATCGGCTTAGCAAGGACGTTTAAACTTCATGATGCTATTTGGGTTATTGTTGATAGATTGACGAAATGGGCTAATTTTTTAGCATCTGACAGAAGAACACGTTGCATAGGCTTGCCAATTTATATGTTGCCGAGATTGTTAGATTACATGGTGTTCCTACTTCAATTGTGTCTGATCGTGATCCTAGGTTTACATCCCAATTCTGGCAGAGTCTCTAGGATGTGATAGGTACTCGTTTGAGGTGTAGTACGACTTTCCATCTACAAACTGATGGTCAATAGGAGAGGATGATTCAGACAGTTAAGGATATGTTGCGAGCATGTATTCTAGAGTTTGGTGGTAGTTGGGACGATCATTTACATTTACTTGAGTTTGCGTACAATAATAGTTATCATTCTAGTATCGGGATGGCACCTTACGAGGCTTTATATATGAGAGGGTGTCGTAGTCCAGTTTACTGGGATGTTGAGGGATTGCGACAGATTGAGGGACCAGAGTTAGTTCAACGAACCCTGAATAAAGTGAATGTTGTAAAAGATGTATACGAGCAGCTCAGGATCGTCAGAAGACCTACTACGGCCGACATCATCGAGAGATAGAGTATGAGGTTGGCGAGCGAGTTTTCTTACGAGTTTCACCCTGGCGAGGTGTGATTCGATTTGGGAGTCAGTGTAAGTTGAGTCTCTCTCCATGTTTTTAAACATCTGATTTTTATATCACTTCTTAAATTATATTGTTTGTCAAGGAAAATGGATTTTAAATTTGAGTTCCACACTAAGTAACTTAACCTCTAGGTATACAAGCTTAACTTGACTAGGGTGTTGTTGTGAAAAGTTGTTCTTGGCCCACAAATAATCTCTAACGAACAAATTATTTAAAGGGATATGAATTCACTTATGTGGGATTACTTAAGTCCTTGACAAATCTAGTTGATCTTTATTCTTTAGGTTGGAAATGACATATATGAATTATTTCGCACTACGAATAGCCCTTGAAAGGGACAAAACGGCTCAAACAATATAGGCTATTCTCAAAATTTAAGAAACATTCCGAAAAGTGAGAAAAAGTTATATGTGTTGAACAAACACTTATCCCAAAATATACGAGGGACTTCACTACCATTCAAAGGAAAACCTTTAAGAAAATATGGAGTGGACTTAATGATGTGACCTATCTTGTATTGGCCATGATGATGCTTGAATTATGAAGTCGATTCATGGACCTAGAGGCATGTGAGATTATGGTGCACTTGATGAGAGTGTTCCAACAACAAAGACGTAAAGGCAAGGAATTAGGCAAAGTGAGACTTAGAGGACTTCTAAGACCTAATGGGTGTGAATAGAAGGCCCAATTCAAGTCTAATCTCAAAAGGAAGGGGAAAATAGGAAAAGAAATTCATAACCTATGGGTCTTAATCTTAGTGGGAGTATAACATTCTGGGAATTTTTCATCGTACATTATAATTAATGAGTGTTTAAACATCAATATATAAAGGTTGATCAAAGGTCGATATAAGGTTGACACGAAACAATCGAAGAAAATCAGAGAAATGCAGGAATTGGGAAGTACGCGCAGTGGAAAGGGAAGTACGCGCGATCATTACCACCATGCATAGTTCATATTCTACCACATGTGGATCCCAATTAGGCTGAAAAAAATATAAGTTATGAAGTATCGAGAAACTAATCCACACTTTCAATTACTAACCATTTTCCCAGAGCAAAAGAACAGTAGGGAGACCAAGATGAAGTGATAAATCACTAGGGGAAAGGATTTGGAGAGTTATTCTTGTATTAATCATCCTAGGTTGATAAGGTAAGATGGTAACAAATTTGAATGGTTTACTTATGGTTGATATGAAAGTTATCAATGGAAGTTTGCTAAACTGTAGTTAAGGTTTTGACTGCTGGAATTGCTGATATTAATGTTGAGAAGCTGGAAATGAGTTAGGGTTTATGTTAGAATTAATTTATGTGGAAAAAAATTGATGGAAAAGGGGTATAAACATGAGGTTTACTTAAGGTTTACAAATGGTTGATGTTGAACTGGAATTCTTGTTAAATTTCTATGTATTGAACTAAAATGTTGTTGAATATGATTGTGGAAAAGAGCTAGGATATGTGAATTTGTGAATGGATGGAGTTAGGAAAGATTAGGCTTACTAGAGGAAGTGTATGAATGGTTAACATATAGATGATTTATGGCTTACAAATGAGGTTTTGATGATTCCAAGTTTAGAATCAATTTATGAATGGTTAATTAATGTATTGTATATGGTTAATTTCGTACTGGAGGATCTGTATGATGGTTGAGGGGTTGTTGAGCCAGTGTTTAATTATTGGTTCTACTTGTTTTCGAGGTAAGTGCTCTTACGCTTACTAAATGGATTCGTATTTTGTTTTAGGCAATTTTCTATATGTTTAGAATTTGGCCTATAATGCTATGTTGAGTTGCTAGGTTCTAGATGAACCATATTGACAATGTGATGTTTGATTTATGTTTGAGTCGAAATCGATTGTTTGCCTGTATGGTATTGCTTGATTGATTATTGATTGAATACCTGTGTGGTATTGATTGATTGATTTGCTCTGTGTGAGCTAAGATTAATATCATGCTGAGATGTGTGCAGAAAGAATGTCATTCAAATTCTGTGTGCGGATATGAATGTCAGTTCTTTAAAAACAAGGAGAGAGGAAATATATACACGCTATATATATATATATAAAACCTCGGGCCAACATTTTAATTTTCAAATTTGAAAACACAAGTAGAAGCAAAATAGTTTGAAAAAATTCAAATTGTAATGCTCTCAAATCCTCAATTAATTAAAATTTAAATTTAAATACGTAGAAAAAATAGGAATAAATTTTTCATAAATTGTTTGAGAAATAATTTAGTGGGGAAAGTTAGAAATTAATTTAGAAAAGAGAGTAACAATTCACATGGAAGTATAAAAGTTGAGAAAATGAAAATTGGAATTTGTTGGACTTAGCAAAAAAGAGGAATTACGAAGCAATTAGTTGACAGACCAAAAAAGGGCCAAATAGTCCAACTCAACTAACATTTAACTTAAAAACTCATTCTCCTCTTCCTCCACCACATATGCACGTTACTTCCCTCTATTTTTTTCCTCTTCATAGTTCAAAACCCTAATCACCATCATTCTTCATGAAAACCTACTGTTCGGGAGTTCTGAAATCGGTCAGTGAGTGAATTTTAGTAAGTTTTTCTTGGTAATCCTTTAAATCCCGTTTTTCTTCCTAACCCTAACTTTCTGACATCATATCTCTTTTGTTTGAGCTCCGATTTGAGCAAATGATAGCTCGTTGGAAAGCGTAACATGTATACTATCTGGTAGTAATCATATTTGGTGTTAAATGATGATTTAGCTGCTCGAAATTGATGTTAGAAAGCAACCCTTACAAAGTGAAGAGTTTCAATTTTATGGACCGGAGGTCTTTTTCGAATTTTGTTGCTTAGGTAAGTTTGTCAAGGGTCTATTGATGGTGTTTTAATGGTCAATTTTAATTGGGTGTTGCGTGATGAGGGTGATTGAAGTAAATAAAGAACAATGGTTAATGTTTTCAAAAAGGGAACGTGGGAATTAGGATGGTTAAGGTGTTTTGTTGATATGTGACATTAAAGAATAGCTAGTCAAACCTGTCTAGTACATTAATGGCAGTTAGTTGGTGTTAATAAAAAGAAGAAAGGAAGTTATAGGAGGAAGTAATTACACTAATGTAATTGTGCATATCTTAGGAATTCATTCATTCTTATAATTTAATAAATGTTAGATTGATGTGGAATTATAATATAATTAATAAGGAATCCAAATTGCAGTGAGGAAGGTTCGTAACCGAGCCATTAGGCAATTCTAATAGGTAAGTAACACGAGCGTAACTGTCCCTATACTTGTATGTGTTTAAATGTGAAATGGTGGTATGGTTGATAATTCGTATGTTGATTTGACATTGTGTTTGCATGATTAGATTTATTAAATTAGTAACTACATTGATTGATAAGCAAATATGGGTTGTTTGTAAAATAAATGAAGTTGTGCGTTGTTATGCTTGAATACAAATGATGATGTAAGGTGCTAAGAAAGGTTCTGTGGATGTTTTAGAAATTGATGTGATATGTTTGTGAGTTGCGATATTTTGATTGTGAATCATAGCATGATTGGATTGTGACTACATGATGAATTCCTGATTTGGGGCATGTCTTGTGCACATATCATTCATGCATCGGAGCTCTTAGTGAGAAATTTAAATAAAATGATAGGGCCTCTTAGTGGGCGTAATAAGGGTGTGGTTATGGTACAAAGGGTATATCACACGTCGAGGCACGACCTCTGAGGATATATCAACAACCTACCTTGGGCTACACATCTTAGGCTAGACCTGGACCTCTGAGAGAAAAGGAGACGTGTTGGGGGTCATACATGCCTCTACATAAACATTACGGGTAGTATATGACAAAATGCTACACCGGGCATAGTGGAAAATTGCTCGTTATGTAGACGTGTGTACGAGTATGCCAAGCAAAGTAAGGGCGATATTCAGGCCAATTAAGGGCGTAAAATCTATGGTCCATAGTACTTATAACCAATGCTCCCATCTGACGAGGCCCGTTTGCAAACGTCGATATTATGGCCAAGAAAGGGAGTGAATTTAAAACTAAATGGGATCCCAGATGATCATGCTCAGGAATGAATTAGGTAACATGCATTCATAATTATCATATTGCATATGATGAGTTCTTTATAAATTATGATATGCATATACATATGTGATTATGAAATGATTGTGCCCGAGTATGTGCTTTGTCTCGTGTGAATCATGAGTGTTGAATTGTGTTATGGGTAGATATATATATATCTACGACCTAGTTTATGTGCTTGTGATAGAAGAATACTTGTATAGGATCATTGGATTAAAACGTATATACATGGTGTTTATTGGTTGTAAAATATTAAGATGGTGAATTGGATTGTCGATGGTATGTCTGTGTTTGAATATGAACTTGGTGAGGAATAGAATGTAATGATATATATATGGTTATGATTTGGTTGTGAATATGATGAATTATCATGGGCGAAATGTTTTGCTATGCTTGTATGTGAAATGAGTATATGAATTGGAATTTCTTGATATTTGTGAGGTTATATGAATGAGTTGTACAATCGATAGCCTAATTGTTTGATTGAATGTCAAGTGATCTGAATGATAAAATGATACGTGTTAGTGCTAACCTCTTAAACATATGTTAATCAATTTGTATATTATAGATACATATATTGACCCTGATTGAAGGTTATTTGGCTGGGTGTGAAATTGAGGATGTAGTCATGACAGCTATGTGTGTTGATAATGACAATTGAAAAGATGAATTTTGTTGGCTAATAATTGAATTGGGAATGATCAATTGTGATAGGAAAGTGTTAGATGAAGTGTATATGTTTGTTGTTGATTTTTCTGGCAGGAAACCAGAAATTCACGCATGCTGGCAGCAAAGTACGCACTCCCGCTACGATCACACGTACTTTGCCATGACAACGTGTCTATTAGCACCAAACTATGCGGTGTGTAGTGACAACGCGTAGTCGCCTACCACCACGAGTACTCTCCATTGATCACGTATGCATCTCTGATTTCTGGATGTTAAGTGTGGGTTATTTACTTGAAAGCTGAGTTTGTTCGAGTGAATGGTTACGACTTGATTAATGGATAACATAGTATGGAATTGATTAAGATTTTGTACTTGTTATAAATTGAAATGAATATGAATAAAAAGAAAATAGGGACGATTGTCCATACTTGTAAAGCCCTAAAATTTATATTTAATTAAAATATTAAGTAATGTCTAGAAAATTACGAGGAAATTTTTCGCAATTAATTAAGAAAACAATTAGGAGGAAATATTGGGATTTATGTTGTTTGGGAAATTTGAAAATGGGTGGAGGATTTGATATTAGGAAGGTTGAGACCCGGATCAAGGTATGGGTCGTGTTTTGTGGAAATATACGAAGAGAATAATGGTTTAGGCCCAAACCCACCAGCCAACCCTAAAATCACTTTCCCTCGTCTCTCTACTCCCACCAAAACACATTCCCTCTCTCTTCCTCCTCACCATTTCACGTCTCCCATCTCTTCCCTTCCTTCCCTCATCAAATAATCCCCTCCACCATCAAACCCTTGCAAAATTCTGCAACAGAGAGTGTTCCAAACATGGTTTTGCCTTGACTCAAGGTAAGACTTTCCCTATCCTCTTTCCATTCCCATTTTTGCTTCAGCCAAATTTCAAACCCTCATATCTGTTGCATTTGATCTCTGTTTTGAGCAAATAAGGGCTTGTTGGAAAACCCTAAACCTCTACTATCCAATAACACACTTGTTTGATGTTCAAATTGTTATTTAGGTGTTGGAAACTGCTGGTAAAGTGACGCCTCTATGAAGTGACGAGTTGGGCTTTTGCGAAATCGAGTTTTTTTTGTGTTTTTTGTCATTAGGTAAGGTTATATGGCAGTTATTATTCATGTTTTGAGTGTTGGAATGATTGGATATTGAGAGGAATTAAGGGTTGAAGCATGATTGTGGGATTAATGAGTTATATAAGAGGAAAAAGGAAAACTAAGAGGTTTTGATGGTAATAGAGGGAAATGGATATTGAAATATGTGAAGTTAAGCTTATGTAGGCATTAATGATGGTAGGTGGAAAGGGAAAATTGAAACTAATAACATAAATGCATATGGTAGACAAGTATGTTGTATATTGTATAATTAAATGAATAATAATTAATGTGGAATTATAATGGTAATTGATAGGGAACGCGAATCGCGATGAAGGAGGTTCCCAAGAGAACCGCTATGCTCGTACTTCGAGGTGAGTAGCGTGAGTTCAAACTTCCTTTTATGTGTGATTGTTAACTGGATAATCGTCGATGTGATTGCATTCTTATGTGGTGTGTGTGTATGATTGATGCAATGATTGATGTGTGGTGTGATATATGTTAACCTTGTTGAGATTTGGGCTATGATTGATAGGTGTTAACCTTGTTGAGATTTAGTGTTATGATTGTTTGGGAAAAGCCTTGAATTGTTGATCATGCTAAAATGCTTGTTGTTGTTGAGATTATTGCTAAGTGGAAAAGTGATTGTGGCTATATGTGAATGCTTATTGTGTGATACGGTTGCAAGGCACTATATGATGGATAATAAATGTGAGAAGTGTGGCATCGAATAATGCACAAAACTTTCATGCATGGGGCTCTGGGTGGGCAACTAAAAAATTGAACTAATGAATATTTGTGTGACCGAGAATGTAAACTTGGGTGCTCTTTGTGAGCAAGTATGAAGGAGTGGCTACGTGCTCTTAGTGAGCAAAACAAATCACGGGTAGTATATAACCCACACTACACCGTGCACAGTGGTAAAACTGAAACATCCTAACGTGTACGGGAGTGCCAAATTGTGAGGCACTATGTGTGCAAATTTCGGCACTATGTGAGCCAATTTGTATGGATCCATTCTTATTGTAACCGATACTCCTGACCGACAAGGCCCATTTGCAAATGTCAATATGGGGCACTAGGGTGCCAATTAAAAAGAAAACAAAATAGGATCATGGGTTATCACAAATAGAAAATGCATTAGAGAAAATGCATCCTCATTCATCGTGTGCATATTTGGTTGCCTATGTTGAAAATAGAAAATGTAAGGCTATTATGTACTTGTGATGATGGTTATTAAGATTGGATTGATGATGAAGGAGGCACATGATAAAATGTGTTATATGGATGCCATGTGATGAACGAATGGAATATGTGTATGGTTGTGACTTATATGTGATTAAATGAATGTGATGATGTTTAGATTTGAAATATTTGGTGAAACTTTGCTTGTAGGTATGAAAATTGAGTGGCTAAGCCTTGTTGATTTGGCATGAATTGGATGGTATAAAATGGTTAGACCTTGTTTACATGTGTAAGGATTTATTTTGGTTAAGTGTTGGAAGCAAATTTTATGCAGAGTGGTGGCAGAATACCAGCCACGTTCGTGGCTGATGACAATCATGAACGTGACTACCATTCTGATCACCATTGGTGGTGATCACAACCAGTCACGAACGTGACTGAGACCAGTCACGATCGTGACTGGTCTACTGACTAAGGGAGAAGGTTGTTGCGGCCAGTCACGAACGTGACTGTCCTTAGTAACGAATGTGACTGAGTTTTTGGCCAACCTTGGTGGATGGTTTCCTTCACAATCACGATCGTGATTGCTTCCAATAACGTTCATGATTGGCTTTCTGACAACAATTAGATGTTCAAATGAATCACGAGCGTGATTCAACCTGATTCAAACTGAAGGACAGCCACGATCGTGACTCAGGCTAGTCAAGATCGTGACTGCCCTTCTGACCACCATTGAAAGTATTTCCATGGGAATCATAAAGATGGTTCCATCAACCACGCTCGTGACTGTCATCCTGCCAGCATAAGTTTAATGTTTAAAGTTTAAATGAAATCCCAAGATGTTCCTTTGTATCCATATACCATAAATTGAATCATGTGTTAAGAATATGCCATGGTACATTGTTGATTTCGTACAAATATTCGTGGACATTATTATATATATGCCTTGTTGTATGTGAGAACTTGAGAACTAAGGATCAGGAACGCGAAATGTGTGAAGTTGTTAATACTATCGCATGGACATAGAATTGTATGTATGATTGCTAAATTTTTAGGAAGGGTGTCCATTTCAGTAAGAGTTACTAACGGGGCTTCACGACTCACGCATTTTATGTTGCCTAATTTGGGCAGGATTTTGAGGGAATCGTATCAAGAAGGTGTAGATACTCTTTTGCTTGCTTATAACAAATACTTGAGAACAAAAGAACCAAAGGTGGGTCGTGCAATAGGATAGCATATCACATGTCTTACATACCATTGTATAGAACATTATAGTGCATACTAACTTTTGACAGGTCATGATTGAAATGAAATTAAAGGAGATCTTTTTGTAAAGTTGAATATATTTTAGAACAAATTCCTTTTTGAACATTGTAAATATTACTCGAGTTATGAAATGAACAGTTTTATTAGAAGTTCTAAATCGTTGTCTTAAAATATTATGACGTCTTAATTCGAGTACTACTTGTGGGAAGTACGAGAAATAAAATTTTAGTAATCGAATTTGACAAGTCACAGCACTGGTAAGTGTTGCTTTTTAAGTTTCATAACTCACTGCGTTTTATGCATGTTGTGTGGGCAGGGATTTGAGGGACACAACAGAGGTGCGATAACAAACTTTCTACTAAAAGGACCGAAGAACCAAGGTGGACCGTGCACTAAGGATTAATTGAAACTAATGTCATGCTTTTGTATTGAACAGTGTTAATGCATGTATATTTATTTTTGATGGGTTGTTATAGCATTCGGAATTTTTTTTGAATTAATTCCTTTTCTTGCAAAATGTAATTGAGTTTGTACACATGCATTTTGTTTAGTTATTTTTCGTATTTTTTAAACTTTTATAATTCATTATACAGATAACTGAGGGATAGCACAATGATAAATCAAATGTGCATAGTTAAATGTTTTTTTACTCTTTTACTTGTAAATTGTTTTGTTCCAAAAATAATTAATTTCCAAGTCCGGGTACCATTCGAGAAAAGAGTTTATGTGAAATTAAATGGTAGTAGAATTTGGGGGTCACACAAACTCAAATTTGCATGTATATAAAAGCATACAAAGTACAAAATATGAAAATCATCTCTGGAGCTAGACCTTGGACGTATGTCACAACCAAAACTCTGATCACCGTTTTCTCTGTCCAAACGGACCTACCTAAGATCTGCACATCATTTAAACAAACACGGGGGGTGGGTATTAAACATACTTAGTAAGTATCTTAGCTTTAGTTATTTCAACATTTAACTCTTAATAATTTTCAGGGGAAAAATATAAATTCGCACGTGGATGTGCCTATCTATTTTCTCCCTATGGCATCCGATTATGCAAGTAAAAACATATTCATTCAATTCACACAGAATTTCTAAACACACAGGTTGTATATACTTCTCTCAGCACACAACAACATTTGGATCACACAGATCGATCAACATCAACACAGGATAGCACACAGCTTAATTATCCACACAAGATTGATCACACAGATCATATTCACATAAAACAATCATCCACACGGGACTAATCATATCAATCACAATCATACAGATCAAATTCACACCGAATCCAAATCATAACATAGTACATATACGAATGTAATGTATGATATGACAATGCTAATGCAAATCCACACAGGATGACCTCGGGTTTTTGTCCTCTATTCCACATAGGAGAGGATACCTCTGTACCACACAGGAGAAGTTAGCCACACAGCTTGTAAATACAGACAGCACACAGCATGTCCAGGACAGCACACAGCATATCCAGGACAGCACACAGCAAGTCCTTATCCACACAGGAAATCCACACAAGAATCATAGCCACACAGGCATCGTGTCACACAGATGCTTATGCATTATGTGAATGTATGAATGACATTTGTATCAATACATATCGTAAAGTACAAATCATAGCTCACACAGAGCATATAATATACCACACAGGTATAAACTATCATGAAAACATACCACACAAGTATAAATATCATCAACATATCAATATCAACTCCATATCAATATTTATTAATTTAAGCAGTACAAGCTTACCAATAATCAACTTAAAATCAACATATGACAACCAAGGCATATATATGTCAATCATATGTCAACCAGACATATAGTAAAAAACATAACATCATTCATTCATATCAATGAATCCACAAGACAAGAATTCAATTCAAGCTTTATATCATTATTTCACTCTGAATCAAAATCAAAAAATCATGTTTAATTTACTAGAATATATGAAATCAACTCTAAATCAAAATTTCATTTTTAACTTGATTCATCTAAATCTAGAATTCCTCAATTCACAACATTATAGGCCACATATATTTACATATATATAAGCCTGGAAAAACTACATTCTCACTTATAAGAAATAGTCTTCTGAATGAATTCAGTAAGTGTAAGAACTTTTATACGTAAGCATAAGACACTTACCTAGAAGAATAAGCAAAACAATCTCAACACTGACTCAAACTCTGCTCAATCGACGTATGGATCCTCCTATACGATATTAATTTCATACAATTCGTTAACTAGCCACATTGATCCTCTACTTAGAATCATCAAAACATCATTCTACACATTCATTCATCCCTTTCCACAACTTTCCTTCATGAACTAATATACCTACAATCCATCCTTACCACAATTTACATCTTCTAAACCTTATATAAGAAGTTATCAAGTACCTAACACATAATTACAAGTATTTCCAACATAAATTCCTGTTCAAACACATTCAATCATTCAATTTCAGCATAATACTTCATAACTTCTTGTAAACCATCTATCAACCCTTACCTTGTTAATTTGGTATTGATTTCTTGGAAGAATTTATATTTTTTCTTGCTAAATGACTTCCTTCACTCAAGAACAAGGTCTTTACTTATTTCTCAGCTCTCCTCTGATGTACTTTTCTGCAGATTATATGTGGTTCTTAAATGTTCGGGCAAATCGATCAACTTGTATTTTTCTTCCACAAATCAGTGAAGAACGTGTAGACAGCAAAGTGTGTGTGGTCGTGGCCATTGTGTGTACTTGGCTGCAGCAATGTGTACTTCTCTAATTTTTAGCATTTCACCTTTTCCTTGGTTATTTCACATACCCCTTCAATCAACCTTCATATACCTAAGTTTATGTAACGTCCTAAAATTTCGCACAATTTCGTAT
>CANYCX011693778.1:0-11134 GCA_948193385.1 Breynia disticha f. nivosa | reverse complement strand
TTGCTGCAGAGAGCTTTCTGGTCGACTAATTTCTTTTCTGGTTGACTAATATTTGAATTTTTGGTCGACTAACTTATTTTTTGGTCGACTAATATTTGCTCTGGTCGACTAATATTGTTCTGCTCGAGTAAAGAAGTTCCAGAAGCATTTTGCCTTGAATCCAATGTCCAGTTGCTCGACTAAATAATGTTTTAGTCGACCAACAATCTTCCCGTTGAGTTCCAACGGTCATATTCTGACCTATAATGATTGTGTAGTACTTCTATGTTGATTTCTTCGAGTAAACAATGATTTTGGTCGACTAATATCCTTATTGGTCGACTAACTTGACCTCTTTCCACAACTAGCCGTTACAGATGAGTTTTGGACTTGCAGACTTCATTCTGGTCAACTGACCACCATTTTACTCGAGTAAAATACATTTTACTCAACCAAAATGAGTCTCGTCGACTAAACCAAGTACCAATCGAGTAAAACTGATTCCAGAATGCTTGTTTGACTTCACAGTTGCACTTGGTCGACTAATCTTCATTCCACTCAAGTAGAATCATGTCTAGAGTCATTTTTTGAGCAACAACTTGATTTGATTTCATATTTGATCAACATTTCTTCAACTTAAGTTCTTCATCTTCCTTTTGTGCATATTTCTTTGAATTTAACTCCTTTCTAAACCTGAAATAAATCTTTATCAATTTCATCATTTTACACATTATCAAAACACAATGAAGATCTTAATGTCAATCACCATTGATCCAACACGCACGAGTATAACTATTAGTTTATTTCCAAAGAAAGTCAGTTTACTTAAAAGTATTTGTTTATCATTTATTTTTTCATTTTTGTAGTCATAAGAGGAGACATTTCCTCTAAAATAAGGAAGAAAATCAGTTTACTTAAAATTTAGGGCTTACTTGATTTGGGAGAAGTAGACTAGGAAGTCTAACTTCCCGAGAAGTAACAAAAATGTTCACTTAGTTGAAAATGAGATTTCTACTTTTTAGGAAATCAGTATATCAACTTTCCCAGTATAAGGGAAGTTACTTCCTGAACTAAACTCAGGGTAGTACAACTTTCCTGAGGAATTTACTTTTATATTCCAAAATTATCCCTACTTTTTAAATAAATTCAACATTACCCATTTAAAATATACTTTACATAAATAGTGACATTTAATTTTTGGGACAATATTGTCTTTGAATACGTAAATTATAATATTTTGAATAAATAATATAATTACAATTCTTGCTATACTTCTCGAGAAATACAATTATTGAGAAGTACAATTCCTGAGAAATATACTTTTCAGAAAATTTATTTAAATGAATCAAGTGAGGCCTTAATTTCCCAATTAAAAAATACCAATAAATTCTTATTCTATATTTTTTCTTTTAATTTTTAAGAGTATAATAATCTTTAATTAATTAAAAATTTATATTTTTATTACACGTTTTAAAATATATTTTTATATCAAATATATAAATTTAATACTTTTCAATAAGTTATTTTATAATAATAAACTTACTCGATAATTAAGTTTTCAAAAATCATCTAAATTATACCAAACAAGAATGGTATCAAGAAGGGGCCGTCGCCTGTCAATTAATGAAAGCAAAGATTCCAAAACACGACACTGTTTGCATAAATGGTGCTATCTATGATATGATCAACAATGAGAAAGGGGATGAAATTGAAAAGATGGTTCTTACCACTGCTGGACACTTCAAAGGAATCATACATGTGATGAGAAAAACAACATTACATCATCCACATCATGTTTTGTTTTGTAAAAAAAAAACGCATTTGAATCGCATTGAAGAGTCGAATTTGGACATCCAAACCTAGTTTCCGATTCAACTCCGCTAGTATTTTTTTAAATTAAATGATCTTGATTGTTGATAAATTCAGCAATAATATTATCGTCAGATTTGCCGATAGATTTTAGCGAAATGTTAATGGAGTCAAATGACAATGTCATATCATAAAGCCCTTCCAAAAGAGTCACTGTGTTTATGATGAATCACTAACAACTGTTCATGTACTGTATTATCATATCATCCATAAAGTTATGGATTGACATTTCCATGTTTTTTTCTGCATTTATGGAAGTATGACCCATCTTCTTCCATGTCTTGTACTTGCTCCATCTTTGACAGGTCTATTCACAGTACTCCAAAGTTACCATGAGCAAACAAGTTACATAAAAGCACACATAAATGCCTAATTATTCAATTTTCATACATAATCATCATTAACATATATAAACTATCATCACTCCTCACAGTTCATAGATGGTACAGATCACCATGGAACTCAATTAACTGAGAGAGAGATAAACAGATACAAATTACACTAGCTATAGCAGTACTGACTAATATTATCTATATGTAGCAGCAATGGTGAGGCATATCCGTTCTAAGGTTGATAGAGCTTATTTCCACACTTGCACTTCCATGAGAGAAGATAATAGCTATCATCTTCTCTTCCACGATCATTATAAGATGGTTTGAAAGAGGAACCCTTTTTTTGATTAGAAGGAACAACCAAAGTGGCCATGCAAGGCTTGCAGTTCAAGCATTTGTTTACACAACCAGGTGGTCTTGAACCCAACACCATCTTCCTTTGCTGCATATTCTCCTTGTTCTTTGGAAACACTGATGAACCATGCACTGATACTGTGATGCAGACATTGTTTTGTGAACAAGTTAATGCTTAAATACAAAGAGAGGAGGAATAATTAATGTTTTCACTCAAACGGGTTTGGTTGAATTTACCTGATACCAAATGAAGAATTGTGAAAGAAAGGACCAAAGCCACACAGGTGACAGCAGCTATCGATCCACATGGACAGTTTCTTGTAGAAACCATAATTAAAACAAGCTACAAAAGAGCAGTAAACAATAAGAATAGTGTGAGAACCTGCTTGATTCTGATGTTAGACACAGTGGTACTGAAGAGATGTATCAAATTAAGAAAGGATAGTGGAGAAACAACAGTGAGATCAGAGCTCGTATATTACCCTATGAGGGAGGATTGGTTATAAGTTTTACCATGGAAGGTAAAGAATGTGAAAGGGTGAACTGAATTAATGATAAATTGTCGAATGTGGAGATACAGTGGGAGACTGTTGTTGGCTAAGAAGAGACATGACTCTGATGCCAATGTCTTATACACCAATAAAGGATAGCAGACTTCGACACAGTACTAGTGTTTTGTGTTGAAAAATTAGTGGCAATTTCTTGGGTTCATGTTTGGGAAACTGTTGCGGAACAGTCTTCAGGTTTCTAACGAATGACTCGTGTGACTATTGGAGGATCCTCCGTTAGCTGACTTGACTGCCATTAATGGCGACATCTTCTAAGCATTTTGGAGCCTTAAATTGTAGCTTACTCATTCAACGCTACTTCACTGTTTCAATCTAACTGGTTCTTCAATCTTTGTGAATAATAACAAAGTCTTAATTTAAACTTTGATTATGTTTAATTGGCGTTGATAATTGTGAGAGTTTCTGTGAGACTTTGAGGTTCAGATGCTCTAATGGGACGCTACTTCAATATTAGTCTAACAATAAAGTTTGATTATGTAAATATTCGTGGATAATTATGGGAATTTGGTGAGACTTTGAGTTTCGGACACTCTAATGAGACGATAATTCGATGTTTGTCTAGTAACCACTTTGCACAGTAGATCATTCTTATTTCACCAGTTCAAACATAGTTAAACTAGTTCTTTAGCAGCAACAAAAGCACAATCGTTCTGTCGAAAAACCAAACACATCAGTGTATTGGAATCTCCTTCTCATCCTTCTTGGGCTTCTCAGTTCTTGGAATTGTGATAAACAGTACTCCATTCTTCAACTCTGCCTTAATTTCATCAGTCTTGGCATCATCAGGCAACAGCACACTGGTATTATAATATCCATAGCTACTTGCAGACCAATACTCATCATCTGATCCTTCTTCCTCCTCTTCTTTGTGCTCACCTTTTATTGTCAGAACTCCATCATCAATAGTGATCTTCAAGTCCTCTTTGGACAGCCCTGGCACCTCGTACCTCAACTTGTAACATTCATCTTGCTCTTTCACTCGACCCATCAGGTTTGATGGTGATATGTCTAGCTTCTGAAATAGCTTGTTTATGTTTTCTGTGGCTTGTAAGAGCGCATTTCCTAGCCCCGATGGAAAGAACTCTAAACACAAATAACACTGAATCAGTTTTCTTTGTTATGCGAGTTCCTGATGGTAAAATTTTAGCGCGATTGCATGAAAGAAAGGGAGAGCCAGTACCTTGAAGTGCAGGGACAAAGTCAGGTCCATCTCTCTTCCAAAGACCCTTCTTGCCTCTTCTCTTGGGGAACAGCTTAGACTTCTTGCCACCTTCTGAGACAGAAACCTCTTTGCCATCAGATGTCTCAGCTGCCACCTTATCAGCACTACTTGTTGACATAAACCTCTTCAACAACTCATCATTCCACCTTTGCCTTTGAGCTCCACTTACACCATTAAAGCTCCTCTCAGCTGCTCGATTTCTCACCAAAGCAGCAGTGCCACTAGTGGAGGAACACACCCTATTGGACAAATTCTTTAAGGCCAAACGTGCCAAAGCCATATGTGATCAGCTAGATTCTTGTTCAACACTGTCAAGCGTATAATATAGATTAGCAAGCTCTAGTCAATTGAGTTCGATGTTTAGAGGCTATATGAGAGGCTTTAAAGAGCAGAGGTGAGTTGAGAAGTGTCTACGATGTTCTTGGATCCTATTTCATTAAATTAACCTAAAAAAGAATAGATGCTTCTTGGAGTTTCTTTTTTATAGTTCTGAACATTCTTGTAGTTTCTTTAGGATTAAAATCACTACAAGATCACAATGTGTGACGAGAGAGTTCCAAAAGAGATTATATCAGATGCAACATTCACTTTTGCATCCTTTATGACACGTTGGTTGGTATAGTTTACAATTGACACGATAATACAGTTTATGATACGACAAAAATAATATGAATTCTATTTTTTTAATATTTATATTCTAAATAATGATATTTAATTAAAAATAACACAACACGACTACGACGAACACAAAATTGATATCCCTAACTTACAATGAGACTGCTCTCATGTGATCGACGATTTTTGTTGTCTTCCTAACATGTTCAATAGAAAAAACAATTACCATGGTATGTTCAGACAGCAAATGATGATTAAAAACCGAATCCTTAAGATTATGAAACTATGCAAAAACTGCTGCCACTCAAAAGCAGAGGCAACCAGTGTTTTTAACTTGACTTCATTAACAGTTTGAATGCAATACAAAGGCATGTTTGAAACGGCCGCGGCGGGCATATGATGGATAACGTTACAGTTGATATACACACCACGGTTTCGCTCAATCGAATTTCAATGCTACAATTGAAAGATGTTTGTAAACGACCTTCAAATGTCTTTGCACTTCTCATCTTTCAATCATACATCCCTTCTTGGTCCCAAATGTCAACAAGAAAGTCTACCATTTCCTGTCAAATTTAAGAGATCAATCAGGCATTCAGCAGTATGTAAATACAATAGGCAGGGAGAAACATTGAGGTAGGGCTCTTACAGAAAGAGGAATAGGCTGAGGGAATGGTTTGTTGTTCCCGAGTAAACTGTCGTATGTGGCATTCCAACTGCAGCAAAGCCCGTATTGTCAGAGCAAGCAAAGACTATCAGCGTTGTGCTTGTGCTTTCCTATTCAGTATAGTGCAACAATTATTCGCACCACATATCTGATAGGATACCTACTCTCTCTTTATCAATCAAAGTTCAACTGACACTCACGCATGAATCAATCATTTTCCACTCTATTACTTTCTTGCTTGCTCTTATTTTATCATGTTTTTCTCTATTGCTAATAAGTCAAATGCATGATAAATTTCAGTTCCTTACTGATGTCAGTAATTTAAAATTGTAGGCAACTCACTTTAACTTGGGTTCTCGAGATTGTTGTGTCCGGTTTGTAGACTTTTTGTTTCCTACCCACAGCTGCCTCGTTTGATTCCATAAAAGAAGACCTACAATCAAGATTCCAATATATCACTTCAACGTATGTAACTATGCACAGATCAAAAGAGATAGATGAAACAGAAAAGACAAGCACTCGCTTGAAGATGCAATGCTAAGTACAAACAAAATACAACCACCATTAATCGAAGATAATGCGTAAAACGTGTTCCCTAATTGAGTTACTCATAACGAACAATCAATAGGTAAAAGTATAAGGTGATTAATGCTTAGCGAATGAAAGATAAACTACCGTGATTTACAAATTCAGATGGGTTATTAGCACTAGAAGAACCACCATGCGGGTCAAGGGTTTGATTGACTGCACTGATTGATGAAATGCTTCCTTGTGACTGAACGGCACTGTTGTCCATATCACAAGTGCTGCTGATCAAGAAATCTTCTGATACACTAGGATTCTTTGTTGAATGACCTTGAACTTTTAATCCTTTTGATTTTGTATTCTCAGAGTTAACTAATTGGCGCTTATTGTAGCATCCAAGACAACCACTGCTCTGTTGTAAATCATACACAATTATATAACTGTCGAACAAGACGATAAAGAATACAAAGTTGATACATGGTTCAATGCAGTGGATTCAGATGAACTCACACACAAAGAAGTCATTGAATAATACAAATTTAGCCAATTCTTACAAAAATCCGGTAAGCTAAGATTGGAGATAATATCAAATGCTCCCATTAACTAATAAACCTACAAACATGGACCAAATTCTAAAGACTTAACAATCTATGAGTGTTTAGCCCGCCCAAAACACGCCCCCATTTAAATAAAAAAATAGCACATACTCACTATTAACAAAAAATTCAAGTTACTGTCTCAAAGTTCAAATCCTATGAACCATTTTCAGTAAGCAGAAAGTAACTCAATTTCTATAACCTCCATCTGTTGTCTCAAAAATGTTAGTTCCCTCAATGCAAATAAAGCGCTTGCTAACATGGTACTCTCCTGAAAACCTTAAAAATTCAGTTATCTCAATTCAATACTCCATAGTCTTTCAAGCAATAATCACAAGTTCACCACACCACAACTTCCTAGAACAGTTAAGCTTCAATATTGTTAATATCCGAGTGTTTCTGTAAAGTTACTTAACTGCGCACAAGTCAATTCACACCTCACCTCATACACTTAAATGCTAACAACAAAACTCCACAATCTAACATCTTAGCTTATTAACAAATAACCCAGTAAAACCATATTAAATACCAAAGATTCAATTTTTTCGCGAACTATACAAAGAATTAATAAATCCAGGCAATAAAGTTTAATACTTGGGATCCTAATATGAAGTAACAACACAATGATTTCAACTTTCAGCTCAAAAACAGGTACAAAAGCACGAAAACGCAATACCCACCAACAAAGAACTTAAGTGAAAATCTAATAAAAACAAGAAGAAAAACTTACCCCATGCATGCAGTTAGTTAAAACAAGAAAAAATATTGGATCTTGGAGTCAGAAAAACTGAACCCAATTGAACAAAGTAATGATCGGAGAGAGGTGGAGAGAGAGAGGTGAAGGTTTCAGTTTCACACAGAAGAATATGATAAAATAAGGAAATAAAGGACTATGGAATGAGAATAATAAATTAATTCATTGATTAAAAAAAATCACCTTTAAAAAAAGTTTCAAAACGATTCATATTTCTTTTCTAAAAATTAAATTATTAAATAAAAATACTTAATTCTCATAAGATTTTTTTTTCACTTGCACTTGTGAGTTATTATTTTTTTATTTGTCTGAAATGAAATTTTAATTGAAGAAGATTTATCTTTACTCTAAACTTGGTTGTAATGAGAATAATAGAAAGTGTTAAATGATGACGAATCGAATTAATAAATTATAATTGTATCGGTGTGTTTTATCAAATATTATTATTTATAATATAAATATTATAAAAGTTAAATTTGTGGAATTCATATCACGTCTAATTGTATTATTGAATCAGAAATTTTTAACTGTCAATAAGAGTTTTTTTTGTCTGAATCATAAGGTATTCTGGTAACGCCGGATTAATCTTCGTTCGAGCCGGACAGCACCACAAGGGCAGAAAAACTCTCCTAACTGAGTTTTAATGCAGTTGTGTATTTAGAACTCGAACTCGAGATCTCTAATTAAGCTAGAACAATTCAACACTTATTGATCTACAAACTCGATGGTGCTGTCAATAATGGTTATGGCAATAATGTAACTACTTGCTTGCTGTTGTAGACCAGAGCAGAGGAACATGAAGAGTAGAGTGAGGAAAAAGTGTAGGTAAGTGTTGATGAATAAATTTTCAATACAAGTTCTTGGTTTGGTAATAACAATGACAGCATTATGATGTTGCTTGCTTGCTTTAATCCCTATTTATATCTGAAATTATAGTTTCTTTCATTTCATTTTTTGTTTTTGAATTATCAATCAAATAAATTCAATTGTCGGAAGACTAATACTTACAATAAATCCCATTTTGTCATAAATTTGATCATCGTTTAGGCATGCAACTTGGCCCAATTGTTGAAAAGTTTGAGAATTCTGACCCACTTCTAGAAACATACACTCATACAAATAATTTGTATTTAATAATACTATACATGGTTGCAACACGATTTAAATAAACATTCCGTTGGTTTGGTTCAAATTGAATCGAAATTTCAATAAACCGAATAAATCAAAGTTTTTGTATTAACCGAACAGAATTTTAGTTCGGTTGAAGTTGTTAGTATATTCGGTTTAACCGAAATATTTTTTCTTTTTGCTTATTTTTTAATTTTTTTTTATTTTAAAGTATTTAGTTGACGTTTTTTCAGTTAATTATAACTTACTCATTCGATTTTAAGTCTAAATTAATATTGAATTAAAATTTAAATAAAAATTCCAATTAATAATTCAAATCAAATAAATTAATATATTAAAAATATATAATTTTTAATTTTGTAAAAAAATTCGGTTTGTTTAGTTTATTCGGTTTTTCAAAATCAAAACTGAAACCAACTAATAAAACCAAATAAATTAAATAAGCCGAACAAACCTAACCAAAAAAACTAAATTCACTTCAGTTCGGTTCAATTAATCGGTTCGATTTGGTTTTGCCAACTTCTAAATAATACAAACTTTATAATATTTATATCGCAATAATGATATTTGATAGAACAATTACAATCCGTCTATTCCGAATTACCGTACTTGAAGGCAATCTCTATCCAAATCTTAAAACATGGAGCTACTTACACAATTGTCCTGCTCGATTATCCAAATTTCCAGGATTATTTTTTTTTCTCTCCGTACCTAAACATTCGTGAAAATCATATGAATTTAGATATTGCGTACTCATCTGGAAATTATATAGTCACGTTAATGAATTAGGTGAAACTTTCCACTTTTTCATAATTATATTAACAATCATAGCAAAACAAGCACCATAAATGTACACTTATAAATCAAATGCTTTTGGATTACTCTTATCTTTAAATTGTGAAAAAAATAATGACAAATTGGACTCTATTAAAATAAGATAGATTAATTATATAGTACACTATTTTTTTCTTTTTTTTTATAAAAATATTGATGTTTTAAAAATTTTTATAGAATAGTAGTTATTACTTTTTTTAATTTCACTTTGTACGAAATGAACCTTTGTAGATATAAGCCTAATATAAACTTAAATAGTTATATACAATTTACGATCAATCCAAATAAGATTCATCACCTTACCCTAAGGGCACACCTATAAATATATTACAGTGTGGATATCAAGTTTAATAATCTAATAATTATAACACTTAAACCATAAATTTGATAATAGTTTGTGAAAACACCGCCTATAATCTGACCAACATAACTTCTACTATAAATGATTTTGCATGTGCCCCAACTAGCCTCCTTAAGTTCGCTCCTGGATTTTGCCCCACTAATCTCCTTAAGTCTGCTCCTGTTGGCTGTTGCCCTCACTGTTTCCCTTAAGTCCGCCCATGTTGCTCCTAGAGATGGCAACGGGGACGGGGATCTTCGGGGACCCCATTTCTCGTCCCCATCCCCGAAATCCGGTACCCAAACCCAAACCCAAACCCATCCCCGTCCCCGTCGGGGATGGTATTTTGGGTACCATCCCCGTCCTCGTCAGGTATCGGAGATCCCCGCGGGTATCTCTGATACCCGCTTTAATACTAAAATTTATTTTTTTGTATATATATATATATATATATATATATATATATATAATGTAATTTTAATAATTAGAATACAATATTTTTTTTAAAAATAATTATATATATATATATACACACACATATATATAAAAATAATATTAATAACATATATATAATATAAATATATAATTAACGGGTATGGATACAGGTATTACCCGACGGGGACGGTGATTCCCCGTCGGGGACCCCGACGGGGACGGGGATTCCTCGCGGGGATGGAGGGATTACCATCCCCGCCCTCGTCCCCGATTTTTCCAATCGGGGAATCCCCGTCCTCGTCCCCGTACCCGGTCAAAACGGGAACGAGTTCCCCATTGGTTCCGGGTTCAATTGTTATCCCTACTCAAAGGTGAAATGATTGTGTTACCTGAAAAAGTATTCATCGAGCATGACTCGTGTTAAGATTGGTACGACGTGTCAACTGGGAAGTTGATATGAGCACGTCCCGTGTTCATTCGGCACGACCTCGCGCTGTTCCCATGTACTTCATTTATTCAATATTCTGATTTTTACTTACTGAATATATTTGTATGCTCATATTCTTGAATGTTGAAATGTTGTGCAGATCGTAGACAACTGCATTTAGATCGGAGTCGTGTTGATCAGAGGCAGATTACGATACTGACGAGAGGTCTGACTCTGAGTTTTGAGTTTTTCAGATGATGTTTTGTACATATACTGTAAATATATTATATATATAGTTTGGTTTTTTCTTCCAAACTTTTTAAACAGCTTCTGTATTTGAAACAGTTTTGGGCACGAGAGTTTTATGAAATATTTTAATGTTCTCTCTTTTCTATTTATCATATATTATAATATAATATTGGGAAAGGGCAAAAATTGGATTATTATTTTAAAAATTTGAGTTCCACACACGTGTTGTGTGTTTTTAA
>CANYCX011693576.1:0-13733 GCA_948193385.1 Breynia disticha f. nivosa | reverse complement strand
GTACTGAACAACACGTCCTCGTGTTAAATATTAAGTTGAATATAAATGAACTTGAAGTTCAATATAGTAATTAAATATTGGGGATGAAGGTGTGAATACGTCCTCGTGTTCATCAGCACGACTGTGCTAACTGGACCCCTGCACCTCATTTAAACTTAAATTGAGTTTACACTTACTGAGTATATCTTTATACTCATCCCTTTTGTTTGTTTTAAATGATTGTGCAGGTATAGCAGGATTTGCTGCAAGGAGGATTCGAGCACGTATTTCACAAACATGGATAGTTCTGAAAAGAAGTTTAAAAGAAATGTATTTTATTTTTACATTTCATATTGTATTGTTTGATAACTCTTTTCTATATCCATGTTTGTATCTGAAATGTTTGAAAGGTTTGGAAAAATGTTTCTTTATTTTCGAGATTTGAAATTGAAATCAGGGTTGGTTTTGAATATTTGAAAAATATTGATTTTAATTTTGAGTCTCACAATTCCAATGTCTGACCTTGGAGAAAATCAGAAACCATTAATCATTACACACGTACTTACATTCTACGTTTATTTGATGACTACTTATTCTGTGCAAAAGATACTGGCAAAGTGAGTCTACATTACTTACCGTATTTGTCAGATTTAGAAGAGATAGTAGATTCAACTTGCTTAGCACACCTCTATAGGGAGCTACGCTTAGCATGTCAGTATCCACTCGTTTTCCACATTCTCATTTCATTATTTTTACTACAAGTTTGGGTTTGAGATTGATTTCCCTTTATAACTCCATTGGCCAGGTAAAATAATTACATTTCATATTACATATTCATCATTCACATATATTATTTTATTAAAATTAATAATGTTTTACAATGTACATACATGGGCTAAAATAGGAATATTACTTAAGTACCAACCCATACTTTAGTACATATATGCCATTAATTTGATACAACAAAAGAAGATGATATAAGTTCAATTTTTATTACATATGCAAAATCAATGTATTGTTTCAACACTAAATTTTTTCTTTATTGTTCAATAATTGTGTGGGAGCTGTATGATCGGTACATATTACAAAGTCTCCCTCCATATTCCTCGGATGGAAACCATATATGGACGATATTGATACCCTTAATTTGCAGTTATGTTGTGGAGTGACATCCAGTCGATAGAGTGATGTATCAATACAGGTACCAACAAATAATTTCAAATGCTTCACTCAACATTGAGAATCTACATCACATAGATTTACAAAGTCGCCAAATTAACTGGCCTGAAGTCCATGCTGAGTCGATCGCATTGTGGCAGCAATGATAACAAATCTTTCACGCTTCATTACCATAGTGAATATATGAAGTGGTATTGTAAGATAACTCGACGTTGGATCGAGATATGTTGGGCCTCTATTTGTTCATTGGTAAATAAATAAGTTTTACTAAATCTCATTATTAGTTATCTGCATAAATTAATTACCTCCTCTTTTTTGTGACATAAGCTGACCCAGAAGCATATTTACACTGTTAGTAACATTCATGATGTGTGTCTTATAGCGTTGAGTAGCTAACAAGTAGTTGCGGAAGAACAACACATGACCACTAATCCACCATCTGCACCATTATACGAGAGCTAGTATCTAAACCCCCAAACTGATCAGTAAGGATGCCGATGCGAAAGAAGACGCCATACTGGGATTTAAATTCCAACTCAATACTAGTTACACATAGTACCACCTCCTTTGTCTTTTTACTAATTTGGAGAGTCATCTACAAGAGTGTTGAATCATAATTAGATCTAGAAGGAGGGATTGAATAAAGCTAATGGGATAATGAACTCTTTTTGCAGAATGTAAAAGAAGAGATGAAGACACACAATGTGGAGTGGTTTGACACTAACACCTACGTTCACTACCTAAGCTCTCACTTAGGATTTTGGCAAACCCTTCACTATTACCTCACTTTTAAGCTTAGTGAGAACTTCTTACACACTTGGTTTTTGGCTCAAGATACGTTACACTTTTGATTTGATTTGCGACTGAAATCTTACCTCTCAAGAATAAAGAGCTATGCTAGAACACTCAACAAGATAATACAAGTTGTGTAAAGAAGAAAAATTGACTAGAAAAATACTATTCTATTGCATAAGTAAGTAAAATGAGCAAGAGATCTTGTGAGTATTTCTTGGTTGGAATTGAGAAGTTTTGGAATAGTTGTTTCATTATTTCTCTTCATATTTTTAAGTCTTTCATGCTCCCATTTGAAAATGAAATTCAGACACAAGTTATGTCTCAATTAAAAGCCTTAAAAATAGTGATTTTTACTACAGAGGGCTTCCTAGTGGACTAACATACTTCTTAGTCGACTAACATCATAATTTTGGTTGACCAACATGGTCTCTGGTTGACTAACATCATGATTTTGCTCGACGAATATAGTCTCTAGTCGACTAACATCATTCCTTGGTCGACTAGCATTCCTTCTATTCGAGTAGCTTTTATTCCAATGTTGATTTTGCAAAAATTATGTGTTGGTCTACTCAAGTAGCTTTCATCTTGGTCAACTAGTGTGTCTCCAACTTATTTCAAACGTTTAAATCTTAATTTTCAATGATTAAAAGTCTCCCTAAACTGATTTTATGATGATTGCTTCAAGTAGGCACACTTTCTTCCACTAACTAGTTGTTATACTTGAATTTCTGCAAGTGACCAACATCTTACTTGACTAAATGACTCCCTGGTCGACTGGATTAACTATTGTCCAAGAAAATTTCACTCCAGGCTACGTTTTCGAGCTACACAACAATTCTGGTCGACTAGGAACTGAGTTGGTCGATTAAGAACCTGTGTAGAACCATCTTTGACTAATCCACTTGATTTGATTTCATCATTCGTCAACATATGGAGTATCCTTCGTTCTGAAATCGATTTTTATCAAGTCCATCGTTTTCTAACATTATCAAAACATAGAAGGAATTTAATGTTCACCACTATTGGTTTAACAAAGAGAAGATCCCGACCACTTTAATTGTGTTGAATGTTCTAAGATTGTTATTTCCTAAGTCTGCCACGTAGGTCAGATGCTAGCTAGTTCGTCCCAACCACAATCGCAAAATTTTTTCTTCTTGTTATCTGTAATATTTACAAATTTGACGTCATCACTTACTAGTTTATTTCCTTCTTGCACCAATGAGGATCCATTTATGCATCGCTAATTGTTCAAATCCTACCATACAACTATACATATGGACACTCCTACTCCTACGCTCCTATGATGACATAATTAAATTAACACAATTCAATTCGTCAATTAAGGTCAACTCACATTCCAATGGAGATAGAACATTGTTGACAACGACACGATACTTATCTTCAAATAGTAGTTCAAAGAAATCAGTGATACGTTAGTAGTCAATCTCTTTAGATTTCACTATTTTTTTTCCATGTTTAGGGTTATATATGTTCTTAATTACTTCAAATTTTTATGATAATATTTTTATTTTTTTAATAATAATTATGTCAATTTTTCATGCATTTTTTCTAATATTTTTTATTTCAATTTTTATGCAATATTAATTTTATTATTATTATTACATATTTTATAATAATTTAATTATTAATAACATAATTTATTATCTAATAATTACACATATTTTTCTTATTTTCAACAACAATCAATACATAATTATTTATTTTTATTCTATTTCTAAAACAAAAGTTATCACACAATTATCATTTAATCATTTGAAAGAAGGAATTAAAAAACATCATTATCATAGTCATTATCCAATTGATATGTAATCATTATCTACTAGAACAATATAAACGTGTCTGTTCAAAGGTAGGGGATGATTTGATATGTCATCATTATCTACTAGAATAATATAAACGTGTCTGTTCAAAGATAGAGGATGATTTGATTGTTGTCCAACTTCACAAGTTTGGACTACAAAAAAACCAACCCTCTTCAGAAATATTTTTTACTCACCCCTTAATGATAAATACATTTTAGTTAGCATTGTATTGGTAAATTGTTTTTGTTATTTTTTTTTGGTAAAAAACCACTATACTTAATGCAAAATCACATAAATTATAATAATGCATGAATATTACGATACCATGTGTATTATATATGCCTACTCCCCGTATTTATACATATTAATCTATGCTCTTATTTATGCCTATTAGAGGAAAAGAAAAGTACTTTGAATTGAAGACGAGAAGATCCTAAGTTAGTTCTCAAAAGTATATAGTAGAAAAAAAGGTTAAAAATTGATATCCACCTAACTTTACTTCATCCTCTATATTTAGGTAGGTGGACATTACAATTACAAAGCATTGAAAACAAGCACAACCGTGCACTCAAACCTTCACCCTCTTTTGTCTCTATATATTTTTCGTTTACCTAAATCCAAAAACCACATTAAAACTGAACTTTTCCTTTTCTTAAAACTGAATTTAAGATTGCTTGCTTGGATATTGTTAATTTTCGGCACTGATAATAACTTGTCTTACAATTAGAAGTCAATTTAAAGCCTCTTATTATCATAAATTATAGGTCAAGACTCACAATAATTGAAAAGATCTTGCTGCCTAAGTAGGGGCTGGTCCAAACTAATCTGTTCATTCTGATGGACATATAAATACCAATGTTGATTGTCCAGAAATCAAACTTCAATTAATGAATCAGGATATGACTTCCATGATTAACATGCTTATCTTTTTGGGTTTTAGTATCTGAGATGAATACAAAATATTCAGTTTCAGTCACAAGCCCACATCAGTTAGTTTTAAGTGATGATCAGTTAGTTCGACAAGTTTGCATGCATGATTCCTCGCAACAATCAATTTTATTTCGACGTGCGATTTTTTAATAGAGGCCGGGAATGCGAGTGGGTCGGAGTATTCGTTCTCTGGGGATTCTCCAAATTGAGCCAAAGACATTAAACAGTTTACTACAAGGCTTCCCCAAATTGTGTTAGTTCGTATACTATTTTTGGCATACAAGTGATATTATATGATTTATTGCACAACCTAGGCAACATGTGTCTCAAACCATGCACTAAATTTTGAAGTCCAGACATGTAGTGCAGATTAAGGTTCCAAAAGGGTTACACGGTTAGATGAACGACTTGAGCAGCTTACGTCTTAGATTATGTAATCAGTGTGAACCCTAATTAACATTATTTGGTCCCAAAAAAGATACGCAAGCAGTACTACCTATGCGCGAACGTCAACAAACACCATTAGGCCTTATATACATGTCAAATGCTACAATATTGACACATATCCTTATCTATACATATGCAAAAGTGAGAAAATATTGCCAAAGCTAGAGCCGACCGACCTTGTGCAAGACGAGTGGAATACACTAAGAATCCACATATCCACCCTGTATTCAACTTGAAAACAAAATGGAATCTAATGAGCTACATAATAATGAGAATAACCATTTAATGTTTCAAATTTTCAAACACACTCAATGAATACATATATTCCGATATACAATCAAATAAAATGAACACTTACATTTTGTTAGACTGTGACCGATAGATTCTGCGATTTAATTAACTTTATCCCAATACTCCTTAAATTCTTCCTATTATATATAGGGCTTTTTACTAATATAGGGTTTTTGAAAAAAAATATTTACTAATTTAAGGTGATTTCAAAAGTATTTATCAATTTAGGGTAAATAAAACAATAATTACCAATTTATGGTACTTTTTTAGTTGTCCACATATAAGATTTGTGGACAACACTTACCATCATTAGCCAATAATTCTATCATTACACAATGATTTTACAATGATTTGTTATTATTAATTGATATTTCCAAACATTAGGCAATTTTTTTTGTCAAATTATACTAATAATTAATCTTTAATAATTATACAATAATTCAATAATAATTGATTAAATAAGTGATAATAAAAATGATGAATGTATAATTATATGATCATAATAATGTTTATAAAATATTATAAAGAGAGTAAAAAATAAATAATTATGTTTGAAGAACTATTAAAAAATACAAAATGTTTAATAATAATAAAAGAAATATTACATAAATATAAAAAACATATATTAAGGATGAAAAAAATTGTACAAATATATGGAGATGAACTACTCTCATATAGTTGATTTCCTTGAACAACTATTCAAAAACTAGTATAGTATTATTTTTGGTGGTGTTCAGTATCAATCGGAATATAAGTCAATCCTGACTGACAAAGTGAATTGTCATGTCGTATGTCCTTAGGGGACGTAAAAATAGGAGCGTCCATATACATAGCCCCATGATAATAATTAAATAATTGGTAATGCATAAATGGATCCTGACTCAAGTAAGAAGGAAAAAAAGGTGCAGAGGAAATAAAATGATTATGTATTAATTTAAGAAAAAGAAATTATCATATAATGATGGTATAATGATATTTGTTTTAGTAAGTAGATAAAAAAATGATTATGTATTGATATTATTATAAAAATGATAAGTAATAATTAATATTGTGTAAAAATGAATATATAATTATTATTTTACGAGTAAAAAATTAAATAAAATATGTGTAATTATTAAATAATAAATAATATTATTAATTAAAAATATTATTAAATATATAATATAATAAATTAATATTGTATAGAAAATGAAAGGAAAGCATATGAGAAAATAAATATATAAAAAAATTAACATAAATATTATAAAAAATAAAATGTTATCATAAAAGGTTAACGTAATTGAAAAGATAACATCAAACATTTAAAAGAAATTATTGAAATTTTACAATTTTAATTAGGACAAAATTAATTTAATTTAAGTAATATATTTTTATCCAAAATTTTATTCTATACACTATATGATTTGGAATAAAAAATATAACTTCTTAATATTTTGAATAATATTGTTTTAATTTTTATTTTAATATTACTGATTATTTTTTATATATTCAGAGTTCAAATTAAGTATTAATATTTATTATTTTATTTTTATCACTTTATTATTATTTTATTTTTATATAACTAGATATAATAAATAAATAAAAATATTTTATTATTAAAATATTATTACAATTTATAATTATTGCTTGTTACAATTTGTAACAAGCATTTGTTACAAATTTGTAATAATTTACTTGTTACAAATTGTAACATGAAAAAAAAGTGGCCATTGTCTGAAAGACTAGTGATAGGTGTCTGGAGGTTTGAGTGGACTCGGCAATTTTGGGATGGAAGTGGGCGGTGAAAAAATAACTACCCGTCCGTCCCATTAAGTCCAACTCGAACCCGATATAAATGGATTTGAGACGGGTATGGGTATTTATAATACTACTCGTGACCGGTTCGACCTCCTAGGTACCTGAAATCTGAACCCGCTTATATACATTCTATGTATTTAAAATATAAAAAGTATTATTTGTGACTTGGACCCTTCTCCATCCACATTCATATATTACACATAGACCACTCTTCCGCACGTAATTCTTGTGAATATTACTCATTATATTATATAGAATCAATAAATAACAATTAACCCTAATTTTGAAAGTAAAACCACTCGATGTTAGTTTCAGTTCACTTCTCACAGAGAACTCTTTCAAGCCGTCATCACCACTCTCATGTTACTGCCATCATCTACGACTCACCAACAATTCAAGGTTCTAAGTCGTGACAAACATTCAACAATTGAAGGCTTCAACACCAATAAACTATGTTTTTATCCCTTTGTGTAAATCGATTTGCTGCACAAAATGGTTTCTTCTTTTTGTGCTTGGTTTCTTTTTGTCATGTATTCATTAAAATGAGTACTTACAAACTGTAAAGGGGTTTGATGAATAAAATCAAGAAGGAAATTCGGACTTGCAGTAGTAAAAGATTATATGGAAGCATAGCGCCTTCTTTCTCAAAGACCAATCAAGTTCAATTGGATTTTGTATGACCACGTCTGTCACAAGAAATAATTTTGGGGTTTTATTGCTCTAGAAAGCTAGAATTCAGATTTGGTTTTTTAGCAGAAGAATTTGAGAATTAAAGGTAGAATCATTGTAAGTTCATAGTGTTAATATGTCAAACGGGTATTTAAACGGGTAATGGGTACCAACGGGTAATATTGTTAGGGTATGGGACGGGTACGGGTATTGTCTTAGCGGGTTTGGGAAGGGGTTTGGGTAGTTAATATGTTAAACGGGTTCGGGTTTGGGTTCGGGTTTAACAATTTTCTCGGGTACTCGACCTGTTTACATCTCTATCCGCAATTGTGGACAAAAAACTATTTTTTAGTACTTAAAAGTAAATATTTTTTGAATCACCTTTAAATTAAAATAATTTTTTTATTACTATTTTTTTAATAGAAAGCCCATATTTTACAAACAATATATTTATAAAATCACGAGCTATAAAATAAATTATTAACTATATCATAAGTATTATAAACTAAATGAGTTTATTTGTCAGTACTTAAAAGAACAGCGAACACTTAAACAACAGCAACAGCTTCAGCTTGGGACGATTTTAACAGACGGCTGCGATGGAAGAAGGCCGAACGGAGACAAACTGACGGCGGATCTGAATCCTTCTAGTGCTCATATTTACACCATTGCTTTCATTTCTTTAAGCATTTCTGCAACTAACTTATCATGCAATTCATGATTTGTGAAGAACTCGCTCCACTTTTTACGTTCAGTCTTAATGGATTTACCAGGCTCTTTATCGCCCTCAATCGTAACTGTTTTCACTGCTTCATATACATTTTCCTTCGAAAAATACCCATCTTCGTTTCTCCTATTAACCTCCACACCAGCCTTCCAGTCCTCTGCAACTAGCTTGGTGTTCAGAAACTGGTCACCTTTAATTGGCAGCAGTACAAATTCACAGTCACTAACAAAACCCTCGATCAAAGAACTGAACCCCGCATGAGTCACGAAGCATCCGACTCTATCACTTGCCAAAATTTGAGTTTGTGGGACCAGTCCAGCATGCAGGATTCCTCGCCCTTCCACCCTTTTCAGGAATCCCGCAGGCAAAGCTTGGTCGAGTTGAGCCTGTTTGTTATCCCCGGGAAAGTTCAGAGCTAGGAGAAATGGGAAGTTAGTGAGCTCCAACCCCAATGCGAGCTCTTTGATTTGATCATTTGTCAGGAAATTTTCACTTCCAAAACAGCAAAAGATGACAGACTTTGCAGGAAATTGATCCAACCAGTTAGCCCATTTTTCATCGAGGACTCCAGATCGTGGAGCATTTACGTAAAGTGGACCTGGTAATAGAATTGGTTTTTGAAGTTGGGTCTTAAGGTAGTTCACAAAAGGTGCTTCCATTTCTGTACATGTTTTTAAGACCAATGCGCTACACTCTTTCACGCATCCATGAAACCTTTCGTACACACTAACCCCACCATCGAAATGCTTGAACACGTAGGAGAAGTCTTTAGCCTGGAATCTTTTCATGGAATTCACAGAAGCTGAAGATAATCCTTCCGGTGGTTTCGTGAGATCTTCAATGGTTGGGTCCTTACCATTTTTTGTCCTTGCTGGTGCCATAAGATATGCATTAGATATAGCAGTGAAAATAGAGAAGAAAACTGATTTGAATCCAATTTCCAAACCCAATTTTGGGATCCAATATTGAGCAAAATCGTAAAAAACAAAATGGGGTTTGAGTTCTATAATCAAAGACTTAATTTGTGGCTGCATGTGGTCCAACGCAGTCTTCAAGTACTCAGCCATTTCAGGTGTCATTTCTGCAGTGCTGTCAAGTCCTGGCGGGAGACCATTAACTGAGGGGATCGTAAGAGGTATTGTTTGAGCCTTGGGAGTGAGAAGTTGGGAAGATTTAATACGTTCAAGTATGCCTCTAGTTGAAAGAAAAGAGACTCTAACTTCATGCAAAGAAAGTCTGTTAGAAAGATGCACAAATGGGTTTACGTGACCAAATGCAAAGAAAGGAAACATCACAACATGAAGTTGTGTTTGTGACTGAATTCCACTTGCCATGTTTTCTTTTCTTCTGTTAGTAGCTATCGGTGGTTCAATGCATGGAAATTAACGTTATGGAGGTCTCTTATATACAAACTCATGAAAGATCTATCGTTGCTCTCAATTTTTTTAATTAGAATTAACGTTGGCATGACGTTTTTTTCTCTCTCTGAGGCTTGTTTGTCACCAACCTTTCTTCTTTTGATTGGTGATTTCGGGGGGTAGGTAGCAATAGCATGCCTTTAGCACATCATATCACTCAATGGAGAAAAATTTGTACACAATTGAGACTCTAACTCCTCTAAAGGTCTCAGACTTGGGTAGCGCCCAAATCGATTCAGTAAAAATAAATCTAGACTTTTAATTTATTCAGTAAAAAGCAGTTTTAATTTTACATAATCTATACATTTTAGTTAAATGAAGAAGAGACTTCATTGAGTTCTGTTGTCATGTGGCTCATATTAAAATTCACCAAGATAAAGAAAGTACAGTTAATGAAGACCTCAGGAAAGGGTCCAGTGGTGGCAACGAGGACACGATGATGGGGAGAGGTGGAGAAATGGCGACCACTGTTTGTACTCAACAACTTTTTTTCTTTTCTTTAACGAGCTACACTCATGGATTCATTTTAACAATTAATTCACATCATATCAATAAGGGGACTTATATGGTGAATGTAGTGTTCTAATAAATCGAGTCGAAAAGAGATTGGATGATTTGTTTATTAGTCGAATTGACTGTTTATTTTTCTGATCAAAACGAATTTGTAGTTTATTAGTCGAATCGATAATTTAAAAATAATATAAATAAGTATATATAAATATATAAAACTATTTAATTTTTAAATTATTTAATTTTTTAATACGTAAAATCAGTTCACTGGTTTAATATCGACTCGCTTGTCGACCGATTTAAATGGTGAACCGAGACCAAACCAGTGACCAATTCATTAATTCGATCGACCATTTCGATCCGATTTTTATAATATTGGTGATTGCCTTAATGCATGAGAGCTTAAGATACATAGACTTTTAATAAAATGTATTATTAAGTGTTCTTTTATAATATTGGTGATTGTCTAATGATCGGTTAGAATTATTTTAATTTAATTTAATGTAGTGAATTAAATTGATTAGGTGACTCTTCTATTTTAGAGTTTTTATATTAAAATTCACCTCATATCAGCCATACATATTAAAGTACACCTCATATCAACCGTATAATTAAGTTCTTTCTAATTACCAACACAAGCAATTATTAAGTGAGACATTTTAAATTGATGATGGCTAGTAATACGATAAATTAATATCTTAGAAAAAATATTATTAATAATTTAGTAACTTGACAAAAATTAAGATAATCTTAAATAATAAATTATGTGTTCAAAAATAAAAAAAATCTAGATATATGTAAGTTCTAAAAATTGAATTTATACACAAATATCGAATCTAATATCTTATTTACCAATAATTCCTATTAGAGATTTAGAACAGCCATATATATATATATATATATATATATATATATATATATATATAGCTTGATATAATTATATTTAATTACTTATGTTTTATTTAATAAACCTTATTTTATTTAATATTGTGTACTTCAATCGTATTATAAAAACTTAAAAAAAACTATATGATAAAGTTAGGAAAAATATCTCTTAAAAATTTTACTTTCATACTTTGATCATTACATGGGACTCAGGGCTTTTTGACCAAAACAGTGTTCATGAAAAAATATAAAACATCCTACTCTAGATATCGTATTAATTACGTATAATTTAAAAACTTTTCTTTTCTTTTTCATATTTACCATTCTCGTTATTTTTTATTTTACCTTAAGTTACGTAAAGTAACTTCATATCAATAGGTCGGATATTCCAGTTTTTATTATTCCGTTATATTCTCAGAATACCGATCGTATTAGTTAACACATCCATGGATTAAGCTTTGTGTTACGCTAATACGCCCTTTATTCTGTAATTAGCAAGTCCATATTTTACATAAAATTGCTATATAACGGCTATGATATGGATATCCCATAACCTATTGCAATCCACCTGCAAAACATATCAAGTCTATATTGCTCACATACACAATTTCATATCAACCAACATGCAACTCAGGCATTAGATCTTTCATCAGATCTCTATCAACAAGCAACCTCATATATAAACATATAACACTATAAAAACATACTGTAAACATCACACTGCGGATAACATCATAGTTATCCTCTGTAAATCTCAACACACACTAAACAAACCATAAACATCATATCAATATCACAACGTATGAAACATGTATGCATAAGTCCTAATGGCATCAGCTGAAGAGAGAGAAGTAGATCGGGTAGCAGCTGTCCAACCTGTAGCAAAAGGGAACTCTGACACTGCTAATCAAAATGTCTACCTCTACTAAACTCTGTACCTGAAACAAGCATCGCAGTTGCATGAGTTGCGGGCTCAGTGAGTAATCTTTAGTTTATTTTATAATATTCCGCAAACAATCGTATTCCGTAAAATATAAAAATAACATATCAAATAATTTCATTTCAAGTATACATATTCTCTATCCTTTTCATTTTCCTTTTCATTTTCTTATTCATTTATATCATCTTTTCGTTGAATAGTTCTTTTAACTTATCCTGATTTCGATTCGTATACGTTTGAATTGAACGTTCTCGTTCATAATAAATCCTAACTTCCGTCTCCCTATTAGTTTTGAAAACATGGTTTTCCACCTCCTTTTCATGTGGACCTAACTTCTTTCTCCCTACTCCCATCTCCGAATGATCGATCATTAATCACCTTTCCATATCACATATCATATCACATATCATGTATCATATAAAAACATAAACACGTTCATGCACCTGTTTCGTGTGCCTTTTCGTATTGCGTACCTATTTCATTTGAATCATATATACGATTCCTTTTTCATTTCATATAAATCACATCATATAGTTCATATCAGAACTCAGGTCAGTACGCACGTATAATCGATTTGTTTCATCTTTCGTTTTCATTTCATTCTTGTATTCACATTTCCGATTTCATACATGAAATTCATATTCGTAACTCGTTCGTAAATCAAACATATAAAGGTAACTCACATTCGCAATAACATTCACACTTTGATCGTAATATATCTATATATAACCATTCATTTTAATAAAGTCAAATAGTGAGATATACTCACCTGTAAGCTAAAGTACTCGGACTGATGCGAACTCGTGTCCCGTCCGAATATATTTCAATCATATAATAACATATAATTAGCAATATATTTATACTTCCCAATAAAATGACCAATTTAATGCATGCCCTATTAATTTCCTTTAATTTGCCTCTTAATTTCATAAACCATAGCTGGAACCCTAACCCTTTTTCTTATTGTTAATCGAATCAATAATAATTCAATTTAACGTATTCCTAACTTAATTTCATACTCAATTCTATCTATATTCACTAATTATAGCAAGAATTAACTCAAAACAATTATAGCAAAATGATAAATGTCAATTTATACTTATATTTCATATTTAATTCTATGACATTTATCATATTTTTAGGCTAATAAAGTGTTATTTTGGCTTAATTATTGTTATTTTGTGTATTCAGGACTTAGAGCATATAAATATGCAATCCAGTTGAAATCGAAACAGAAAATCGTCAAAGAATACACAAAGTGAAGACCAAACGGTATGGCAAACGGTTTCCTAAACCGTTCGCCAAATCGTTCTAAGTGAATGACGATCCAGAATGCATAAACG
>CANYCX011693566.1:0-19007 GCA_948193385.1 Breynia disticha f. nivosa | reverse complement strand
TTTTTATGAAAACATAATTTAATAATAAGAAATTTGAATAAATGTTAAAAGCTATGAAAGTTAAATAAGTAAAATTAATATGAAAGGAGAATTAAGAACTTATATGTTCTTAGGAAACTTACTTGAATAATTTGATAAGCTATGAAAGCTTAAGTAAAGGAAATAAGATAAAATGCTCATATATATGTTCTTAGGAAAAATGTACTGGTTTGATATAATTCTTGCTTGTGAGATTTGATATGAGCATGTTGAGGATGAGATTGTTTGATATAATATTCATAGTAATATATGAATGTTACTTGAATGATATGTATGCTCATTTTGGCTATATGTCTTATGGATATATGGTTGATTTTTGGTTGATATCATATTGTTAAGCATGTGATTGCTTTGTGAGATATATAAGCATTGATTTATTGTTGAGCACACTTATTGAGATTGTGGCCATTTGAATGCATTGATCATTCATTAACGCGTTGCATTCATTGTGTGACACATTTGGCTGATATCCTAGGCTGGGCCTGAGGATGATTCCGAGCTGGGCTGGATGCCGTACTGGGTAAGATGACGGTCTGGGACCAATAATTATTCCGGATGAATTTCCAATGCCGGTCTGGGACAAAGGAAAAGAAAAAGAAAGAGAACAAGAAAAAGAGAACAAGAAAAAGAAGAAGAAAATGAGAAAGAAAGACCCCGGGGCATTTTCGCATGTGATTGGATTGACATTCATATGCACTTTATTTGCATTCATATGCATATGAGCTGGCATTCAATTATAACATGTTTGATTCTTGCTGATTGAGCTATGAGTGCTGACATGATTGAGTATGAGTTATATGATAATGATCTAGTTTATATGATGTGATATTTGGAAACTGTATGTTTACTTTGATTGAAATAAAACGATGAGTTATGTGATGATGGTTTGAAGGTTATGTTAAGATGTTAGTATACTTAGTATACTTATAAATGAGGTCTTATGCTAAGTAAATTGTAAGAGTATGTTTTATCTTAAGTAAAGAATGAAAAGATGGTACGTAAATTGATGTACTATTTAAAAGAAAGGTTATTAAAGATTAAATGTATGGAATTAGTTAAGTATGAAACACACCTTTATAAGTGAAGCACGCAAGTGAAGCACATTAAGCGATAATCAGTATGTCTTCGTACTGACCAGTACGTCATCGTGACTAGATATTGAATTGGAATAAATATGAGCTGGTATTTTAATATGGAATCAGAATATTGGGATGAAGGGATGAACGTGTCCTCGTGTTTATCAGCACACCGTGCTAACTGGACCCCTACACTTCATTTAAACTTGAACTGGGCTTACACTTACTGAGTATTCCTATATACTCACCCCTTTTTATTGTTTACATGTCGTGCAGATTTAGCAGGATTACCACGAGGAGGATTCAAGCACAAATTTTAATAAATGTGGACGGTTTTATTAAAAGGTTTCAATGATTATATTAATTTAACCATTGCATGGTAATACCTTTTGCATAAGCTTTTATACTTAAAATATTAAATGATTTGTAAAAGTAGTTTATATATTTCTGTGTTTTAAAACCACACGTGTATATTTATTGAGCATCATATTTTGTATTTTGATAATTTAAAAAAAATCCTTGTTTTTGACTTATTTAGAAATAAATAGAAATTAAATTTTGGGTGTCACATCTATATTTTATTATATTATTTCATGAAAATATTGGATATTTGAATAAATAGCTGTTAAAAATTGAGTTCTGCATTTAGTGGTATTAGAGTAGGGATTAAATTCTTTGCGGACTGTGCCAATGATTTTTATTGTTTAATAATTTGAAAATCTGAAAGGATTGAAACTTTGATTTTGCAATAGATGGGGCCTATAGGCGACGTATCGCATGATCACACAGCTGAGTCCAGAGAGTCTATTGAGGGACAGGATCAGGCCTAGTACCTCCTGAATAGCCTGCACAGCCTACGATGTCTATACCCTTGTATGATCTTGCATATGCTCTGTTCTGGGAGATGATACAGAAGATGATGAGAGATCAGAGAGGATCAGGTATTCAATAGAACCTAAACATTGATAAGAATTTTACTGAGGTTAAGAAATATGGGGCAAAGACATTTTAGGGAACAACTGATCCATCAGAGGTAGATGACTGGTTGAAGCATACAGAGAGGATTTTGACTCATATGAGGTGTACTTCATAGTAAAAATTGAGGTATAACACATCTTTATTAGAGAAGTATGCCTGGAATTGGTGGGAATCAACAACCAGAATGATTCTACGACTTTGACTTGGGATGATTTTCTGAGGAGATTTACTAATAAATATACTCCTCCGTATTATCAGACCAAAATGAAGATAGAGTTTTTGGAATTAAAGTAGAAATAGATGACAGTTATTGAGTACGAGACAGAGTTCACCAGATTGTCTCGTTATACTTCAGAGGATGTGGACACAAGTCAAAAGAGGAGAGATCAATTTGAGCAATGCTTGAGGCATAATATTCGCACCAGGATAGTGATGAAACCCTTACTTATGAGATGTTACTTGAGACTGTCATCAGGGTAGAAGAGTTGGCAGCAGAGGGAGATAAAATAGAGGGCAAACGAGAAGGAAAGTGACAGAAGATTTTTGGGTCTAGTTCAGCTGGAGGATGCCAGAGATCAGATGCCAGAGGAACTAGAGGTACGAATAGAGGTAGTCAACAGTTGAGAGGCAGAGCAGGAGATGGGAGGAGTTATTCCATCAAGCCTCCTACTTATTAGAGAAGTGGTATAGGTACCTATACCGGTGGGAATACACATTCACTGTGTTTTACTTGTCATCAGTCGGGTCATTTTGCCTAAGACTGTCGAGAGAGGGGAGATTCTCCAGGAGGAAGTGTTTCGAGACAGAGTAGTGTGAGTGATGCCAGAACTATAGCATCTACTAGTGGTAGTAGAGGTAGAGGTGGGTGATGTTCAAAGTCTACTTCTAGAGGATACGAGGTAACACAGGTGGGTCTGGTGTAATAAGTGGATCTAATAGAGCAGCCACACAGACAAGGGCAGCATCATAGGCTTAAGTGTTTTCTATGACCAGAGATGAGGCTGTAGAGGATTTAGACGTGATCACGGTACTATTTCTACTTTTTACGTATGCTACTTTAGTACTGATTGATCTGGGTTCTACTTGTTCTTTTGTGAGTAAGAACATAATTAAGCATAAAGGAGGTAGTATTGAGCAGTTGGGTTATACAGTTGTTGTATGTATGTCAGCGGGAGGTATAGTATTGATGGGACACATTTTGTGACATTGAAAGTTACGGATTCGTGAGTCAACTTATTTAGCCAATTTGATCGTATTGAGGATAGCTGAGTCTGGGATCATCATAGGGATGGATTGGCTGTCCAAAAATTGGGCTATGGTTGATTACTATTCGAAGGAGGTAGTGATTGAGGTCGACGGTGAAATGACAGTATTGTTAATTGGTGAGAGGAAGGTTATTCCTTCCTATCTGATTTTGGCAATTTTAGCTGCGAGGTTGATTTGATAGGGATGTGATGCCTATCTAGCTTCAGCGATTGACCAGAATCGACCTAAATAGGAGGTTAGAGATGTGGAGATAGTACGAGAGTATCCTGAGGTATTTGTTGATGAGTTACCGAGATTGCTACCTCAGTGAGAAGCGACTTTAGGATTGAGATGATTCTGGGAGCAGCTGTAGTATCTATTGTGCCCTATAGGATGGCAGATGTTGAGTTGCAGGAGTTGAACAAGGTGTATGGACTATCGTCAGTTGAACAAGGTGAGTGTGAAAAAAAAGTATCTATTGCCACAGATAGATGATTTGATAGATCAACTGTGGGGAGTTACAGTGTTCTCCAAAATCGATTTGAGATCTGGGTATTGGTAGCTGAGAGTTAAAGAGAGTTCGATTGTGAAGACAATGTACAGAACTCGATAAGGGCATTTTAAGTTCACTGTGATGTCATTTGGGTTGACAAATGCACCAGCTGTATTTATAGCTCTGATGAATAAAGTATTTCAACCTAATTTAGATCAGTTTGTAGTCGTGTTCATTAACGACATTTTGGTGTATTTGAAAGATAGAGAGGAACAAGGGAGACACCTTAAGATCGTGCTCGATTTGCTAAAAGCAAAAGAGTTACATGCTAAGTTCAGTAAATGTGAGTTTTGGATGTCAGAAGTTGTCTTTCTAGGACATGTGATCTTAGTAGAGGGAGTGGAATCTTATCCTAGTAAGATAAAAGTAGTTCAGGAGTGGAAAGCTCCAAAGAATGTATCTGAGGTACAGAGTTTTGTAGGTCTAGCTGGGTATTATCGAAGATTCATTGAGGAATTTTTTAGGATAGCTAGACCGATGACAACTTTATTGAGGAAGAATGCTCCATTTGTCTGGAACGAGAAATGTGAAGAAAGTTTTAGGGAACTAAAGAAAAGGCTAGTCAAAGCTTCAATACTTATGTTACCTTGTCAGGGAGGCAGATTTGTGGGTTATATCAATCTGTCTAGAACAGGGTTAGGTGGAGTGTTAATTCAGCATGACAGAGTGATTGCTGATACCTCACGACAATTGAGACCACATGAGGTTAATTATCTTACTCACGATTCAGAGTTAGCTACAATCATTCATGCTCGTAAGGTTTGGTGACATTATTTGTACAACGAGACGTTTTAGATCTTCACAGATAATAACAGTCTCAATTACATTACGACCTAATGAGAGCTAAACCTGAGACAGAGGCAATGGATTGAATTACTTAAAGATTACGACTTCACTATTGAGTATCATTCTAGAAAGGCGAATGTGGTCACCGATGCTTTGAGTAGAAAGGAAAAAGAGGATAATGATTCAGTTACTTACAGAGCAGAGTCGTTGTTTCCTTTGTGAGAATTATGAGTACAGTTAGATTTGGTTGAGGATCAGATGTTAGCGATTATCAAAGTTATACCTCAATTGAGAGAGGTGATAGCAACACATCAGAATGAAGATGATCATTTGATGCAAATAAAGAAGAAAGTCAAGAAAGGTAAAGTGACTACTATGCACCGATTTGATGATGATGGTGTGTTGTATTATCGAGAGCGGTTATGTGTTCCAGATATTATAAAGTTAAAAAACGAGTCGGTGAATTAGCGCTGGAAGCGGTGCTAATAGCACGCATTTTGAGGTAAGTGGTTTCCACTTACGACCTTTATACTTATGAGTATTGAGTAGTTTCGTAAGTTATTTTCCTTAGTTAAGTATCTAAATACTTAAAGAAAAAGAGATAAAAGACTTAAAGCTTAAAAGCTTTAAAAGAGAATTTAAATACTCATATATATATTATGTTTGTGTGAAACATAATTAGCTTGATGTGATTCCAGCTTGTGTTAATATGAGTATTGATTGTGATTGTGATTGGTATGCTCTATTTGATTATATGCCTGATTGACATACTGTTGACTTGTGGTTGACATGATTTGTTTTGGCATGTTTATAAGCATGAGACATGTTTGATTTGATCATACGTTTGAGATTATCTTGTAACATGTTGAATGCATATAATCATTCATTGTGTTGCATGTTTTGTGTGACACTGAGCTACAGAGATTCCAGCGTGTCACGCACACCTATCAGTGGAGGGATTCCTGACATGTCGATTGAGAGATTCCCGACGATTCCGTGATTTATTCACGATGCCGAGTGGGACGTTCGATGCCACGTGAGACTTATGATGTCGCGTTAGACTTGCGATGTTGCGTGAGACTCGCGATGCCAGTGAGACGCCGAGGGATGTAAGCACAGGGCATTCATATATGTGTGTGCATGAGATTTATTGCATACACGAGATTATAGCATTTATATGAGCATTGATTTTGATATCCACATATGTATGCTATTGAGTTAAATGATGAGTTCATATGTATTGGCATTTTTGGTACTTGACTATGTTGTTATGCAAATAAGTGTGATTATGTGTTTGATGAGTTTGAACACTGTTTGTATGATGTATAATTGATACTGGATTGGTTTATACCTATACTTAACTTGTTTGCTGAGATTTGAGATGAAATCAGAATTGTAAAGTACCAAAACAGTAGCTCAGCACGACCATATGCTGACCAGCACGCCCCGTGCTGCTGTTCCATTCTGGGATTGTGTATGAGCACGTCCTCGTGCTCTAAGGCAACATGATCGTGTTAACTGGGTTTGTGTTTTGTTAACACAACTCGTGTTTGTTGTGGCATGATGTGTCAACTGGGAAAGCTGTTGAGCACGCCCTCGTGTTCATCCAGCATGACCTTGTGTTGTTCCCCTGCACTTCATTTATTCAATATTCTGATTTTCACTTACTGAGTATTTGTGAATACTCACCTGTTTGAATGTTGAATTGTGGTGCAGATCATAGATAGCTGCTTTTGGACTTGCGAGCTGTTGATCGGAGGCATATCGAGATTCTGTACGAGGTCCGGCTGTAGTGTTTTATTCAGCTTTTATTTTGTACAGACTTGTACATATATCTATATATGGTGTTTTGCTTCCGTTGGTGTGTATGTGTTTTTTATAAATGATTTTGGGCTCGAGATCGGGGTATATTTATATATGAGATTTTACCTATATTAAAGCTTGAGATTATCTTTTTTCTTTTATTATTTAAATGGGGCAAAAATTTTGGGATATTTGTGTTTTAAATTTGAGTTCCACAGATCAGTAGGTAAGATACAATGGATTAGAGAGAGATTTGAGCTCAAAGAGGATAGCACGATGTGCTGATGATGAGCACGAGTCGTCCTTATCTCAATTCACAACCATGACCCCAAATGACGACAGGAGCTTGTGTTTTACCCAAAATTTGAGCACGGGTCTTGTTGTTCCCAGAATATGAGCACGATCTCGAGCTATAAGTGAAAATGGAATGAATCGTGGCCTACTCATGCCATTTGGATTTAGATGCGATGCACGACTCGTGCCATTACAACACGAGCATGTTGAGATTGAAACAGAACGTTTTGTGCGTTAAAAAGTACGAGGTTCTCAACTTTCCAAATGGTCGGATGTTAGATGACCTGTAGCATAGTTTTATGGTTTACATTTCAGCATCCTTTACATTTCCTTGCAATCTATTTACTTTTCTTTCTCTGTTTTACATTTCTTTTACATTTCTCACATAATTTACGTTTCTGTCCAAGCTCTTTACATTTCTGCGTTTTCAATTACAGTTGTTTAGATTTCTAATGTCGATTTATGTTTCTTACAGGTTATTGCTTTGGGTTTTTCATTCCAGTTACTTTTAGATGTTGCCTTTACATTTCTGTTAACGTTTTTATGAATTCTTGCAATTTACTGTTTGATTTCTTGCTTTGATGTTGTTCCACTGACTGTTTTTGAGTAGTTTTAGATTGGATTTTATGTTTTTATTGCTGAGTTTATGTTTAATTGAGGTTTGTTACATTCCTGCACATTTACATTTTAATGCAATGTTAATTTCTTGTTGATTTGAATTTCTGCAATTGTTTTTATGTTTGTTGCCATTTAGTTTTGGTTAATGTTTTGCACTCTACAATTCTGTGAATTAGTTTAGGATTAAAATCAATCAATTTTGTTAGACTGGGCATTCTGTCAAATGATTAGGACACACACGATTTTTAGTATCAAACTATCCCTCGGGTACGATATTTTGGGTTGAATTCTTTATTCTCCTATATTACTTGCTTGTACGCTTGCAAAATTTGTGTTAGTTAGCTTTAGGACGTGTCACTATTCAACAGGATTATACGTTGGATAGGCTAGCTGGATTGTATGTTACTGAGATTGTCAGGTTAAATGGTTTCCCTGTTTATATTGTATCTGATTGTGATCCTAGGTTTACATCGCGATTGTAGAAGAGTCTCCAAGATGCGATGGATACGAGATTGAGGTTTAGTATGGCATTTCATCTGCAGACTGATGGCCAGTATGAGAGGATGATTCAAACAGTTGAGGATATGCTACGAGCCTGTGTGTTAGAGTTTGGAGGTAATTGGGATGATTATTTACCTTTGATTGAGTTTGCATATAATAATAGCTATCATTCTAGTATCAGGATGACACCTTACGAGGCTTTATATGAGAGACAGTGCAAGAGTTCGGCTTATTGGGATGTTGAGGGTTTGCGTCAGATAGAAGGAACAGAATTGGTTCAACAAACCCTCGAGAAAGTGAAGATTATGAAAAGATGTATGCAAGTGGCTCAGGATCGTCAGAAGAGCTATTATGACCGACATCTTCACGAGATAAAGTATGCGGTCGGTGATAAAGTTTTCTTGCAGGTTTCACCTTGGAGAGGTGTTGTCATATTTGGGCGACGCAAGAAATTGAGTCCTAGGTATATCGAACCGTATGAGATTATTGAGAGAGTGGGACCACTTATGTATCAGTTAAGATTACCAGATGGTTTATCTCGATTACATGATGTGTTCCATGTTTCTATGTTAAGACGAAATTGACCTGATCCTAGTCATATGTTGAGAGCTTCAGAGTTGGAGATATCAGAGGAGTTATCTTATGAGGAGGAGCCTATCGAGATTTTGTACCAATAGTTGAGGCAATTACAGAACTGAGAAATCTCTATGGTACTGGTGAAATGGAGTTTCCATTCGCCAAAAGAAGCTACCTGGAAGGTTGAGGCTGATATGAGACAACAGTATCCGTATTTATTTCTAGATGTTAAGTCAGAGCTTTGAGTTATGTTCAGACCTGAGCCTTAATGTTTAGTGTCTATTGTGGATATATTACTGGTCTATAGCTACTATTTTTTCCGCTGTTTTGCTGTAAAATTAAGGTTACAAGTTAAGCATGGTATGTGCATAAATGTACCATATCTAGAGCCTCTTGCGATTTGATTCAATTTAAATTTCAGGGACAAAATTTTCTAAGTGGAGGAGATTTGTAACGCTCTGGAATTTATTAGAATTAAATTATATGAAAACTAACTTAAAACATAATCAAATCAGATAAGAATAGGGAAAATTCAGAAAAAACAACAGCAACATGGGGCAGAGCATGACCTCATGCTTATGCTAGCTGAGCAGCATAACACTGTGCTCATACATAGAAATTGGCATGACCCTATTTTGAAATTAATTCAAAACAAAATCGTGCACGATTAAATAGAAATTTGTGCCAAAAAACACGACAAGATCATCAACATGACCCGTGCTACATGTCGTGTCGGCTGGGATATTTTGAATAGAGCCGACTGATGATTTTGTTTCATTTGAAAAAACAGCTAAATTGAGAAGGAAAGGTGGAGAAAAACCTAGAAAGCTTGGAGTGAGTGTTTGAACAAGGATAAACAAAAATTCTTGTAAGGATCAAGTCAAAAGTATTAAGGTAAGATTGTGTTATTGATCTTGTGTATATATGTGAACTCTAGGGTGTTAAAAAGTTGTGAGATTTTATGGAAGTTGTGAGATGAATTGATTTAAGTTGTTATGGATGATTTGGATTTAAGCTAGAGGAACTCATATAAATGATTTAGTATGCTTGAGATAAGTTTAGCATGCTAAGTCAACTATAGAAAAGCTACTGAGAATGAGGGAATTGAGTTAAAGGGCTGTGACTAATGTTCTATTAATGAAACAAGTTAAGAATAAGTTGTTAACAGACTTTACATGTTTAAGATTCTTATAGGAGGACCAGTACAAGCTTTGGATCGAAGTTAAGCCCGATGCCGACTTCGTACACTTTTTGAGGTAAGCGTTCTTATACTTACGTTTGGCATTGGTTTGTAATGCCCCAAAATTTACCATTTTATGTTGAATAGGACTAATTTAATGTTGATCGTTGTTTAATTCATGAGAAATAATGTTTAAATGAAGTGGGAAGAAAGTGTATATGGAAGTATATATGTCGGGGATGGAAAGATGGTCGAAAATGGAAAATAGGGCAGTATGTGGTGCAATAACGTGCGTTATTGTGGAGCATTACGTACATTATGCTTGATTTCATTGAGTAACATACGTTATGTTGAAGAATAACATACATTACTCAAGCTATAAGTCCCATAACTTTCATTTTTCTAACGTACATTAATTTCAAAATAAACCTATGTTAGCAGGGGCCCAAACATGTCATTAAAAGGCTAGAAACACTTCATTTTAGGACGAAAACATCCCACAACCCTTCCAAAAATTCTCCCAACTTCAAAACACATTCTGAAGCCTCCCTAAACACCAGAGCAACCTACCAACTCGTGGATTTCAACAAACAAATAACATATTGATCCACTCATCCGATTTCCTCTTGGTTAGGGTTTTGAGGAAAGGTAAGATTTTGATTTAAGGCTGAAATCTATGTGAAATCATGTGCATTTACTAGGGTTTTGTTGGGTTTTCATAGTAGGTTACAATTCCATAAACTATTAATAGAAAAACATAAGATTTGACGAGATTTAAGGAATTAGGGTTTATGGGAGAATTTTGGGATTTTGAGGAAATGGTTAGGTAAATGAGGAATTAAGTGTAGAATGATGATTATAACATGAAATGTGTTACATTTTGTATAGGGGACGATAAACGGAACCCAAATCGGGGATTTGTGCTGAATCGAGTCCGCGGGAACGCGGGGTATGTGTTCTATAACGCTTAATACGGAATGTTTTCCTTTGTATGGTCGAAGTATTTTGAACAATGTTGATCTTGTTGAAATGATAGCAAAATATAAGCTAAAAATAGGACTTGATTTGTTTATGCTTTATATGATTCTTTGGGAAATTGGTAAGAATAGTTTGGAAAGAGACATGTGAATTACATTTGTATGCTTTAAATGCCAATTTGATCAATTGTATGGAAAATGTAAAGTTAATTTATAAGTAACTTGTATGACATGTTATGAATGTGATGTGTGGTACGATTCTAAGTGCAAAGCTTATAATGAATGTTTTTTGAATATACATGTGCATGTTATAAGTGGTGTTTTATGCTTATGGAAATGGTATGAGCCACGAGTTGGCCATGTATGGGATGCGTGATATATATATAATTAAGAATGATGTTGATGTGAGTTATGAAAGCTTGGGTTTCGATATGATATGTTGTAAATGTTCTAGGTAAAAGTTGGCATTCATGATTGATATAATGAATTGTGTTTGAGAATCCATGTGCACGATTGAATGTTCTTTGTTGATGATAGTGATGAACTCTCTTTGAGTTACATAAGTGTATGTTGGTTTATGCTGAGTTTGGCTATATTGAGCATGTTGACTTGTATTGTGATACGAATGAATTGTGGACATTCATGTGCACGTGTTTTTGAGAGAATTTGAGATGAAATGCATGGAGTTGCATTCATACATACCATTGTTGTTTGGCATGAGCACGTTGCATGTTCATGCATTAGAATACGGGAACCTACGACTCATATGTGATAAAAGGGGGATTAGCCCAATGTTTGAAAACACAAGAGCTTGATTTTTGGTGTTATGTTTATGCCGAGCGCGAGCTCGATGATTAGCCCAATTGTGATAAAAGGCCCTGATGAATGATATGAAAAAGGGAAGATGAGATGTTCATCCGTGTGATAAAATAGGGGATTAGCCCAATTGTGATAAAATGGGGGATTAGCCCAATTGCGATTTGATGCCAAGTGAGAGCTCGATGTCAGGCCAGACCTGATGATTTGATGCCGAGCGAGAGCTCGATGATTTGAGGTCAGGTTAGACCCGATGTGTTTAGACCTCAGGCTACATATGTGTGGACAATGCATTAGCATTGCATTTGCAGTCATTATGCATACATGTTAGTGATTTCATAGAAAATGAATGTGTGTTGATGTTGGTGATGATGAGCATGACCTGTGATTGAATGATATGAACTCTTGTATGAGTTTACGAACTCTTGTACGATTTTCCATAAAAAATATAGTACATCTTCATGTTCCTTGAATAAACCTGGATAAAACCGAAATAAGAATAGGCTTGCAAAAACATATGTTTTATCTACTAAATAAACATGAAAATGTACTAATATATGAATGAAATGAATGTGTATAATTAGCCCTATCAATGAGTTTATGAATGGCTTGTACTTTGAGCAAGTTATGAGTGTTATTGAATGAATTATATGGATGGACATAATCTTGTATGGTTATATGTTAATTGTATGAGTTGTATGATCTATATGGATTGGTGTTGTGTGGTGGATTGATGATAAAATGATGATTAGAAAATGGGTCCAAGAATGGAACAAAGCTCGTATGTGCATGTGTTGATGTGTTGGGATTTTATGGAAATGTTTAGTAATTGTTCTAAAATAAAATGATATGTGTTATGGTGGTTAGATGTGGAAACTTTTATGGCTTGATTTTGTTGTGGTAAGTCGAGGATTTGTTTATGGTATGAAATACATGGGTTGTATGTGGGTGTATTTTGATTAGAATGGGAATGTGTTGTTATTTGATATGCAATGGAGGTATGTTTTGTGGTTTGGTTTGAAATACTGCTTGTGAGTTATTGAAATGATCATAGAGAAGAAATGATAAATGCATGTTGATTATGTGTTTGATTGTGTGGGGTTTGATTTGTTGATTCAATAATGTTGTGTGTGGTTTTAAAGAGGTATAAAATGGTTGATTAGGAGGCTATTAGGATTGGTTTGATATGCCTTGAAGTGGCATCAAATTTCTATGTCCTGGAACTGAAGGAAAAAGGAGATAGAATGGTTCTGAATATAATTTATGTACATTAACCTATTAAGAAACGTTCATTAATGCATATAAACCTACGTTAATCCTGTTAAAACCTACGTTATTCTTCACCTCAAATTGCGGTTTTGTCTATTGATGAATAACGTACGTTAGGGCTTGCTAAACATACTTTATTTTAGTCCAAAAGCCTAGTTTTAGCCCGAATAATGTGCTAATGATTATCTAAAGTGAGATAATGGTTTAGGATGATTCCTTAACACATAAAACACCTAAAAATATTGTTGTGGCATGGCTACGGTGAGCCATTAGGGGACTTAGGTGCGAACACGGCTTAATACTCCATACGTACACCCGTGTTGACTGATGGTTTCCCTGCACCCCAGCATAATAACTCTGAGGGGTCACTTACTGAGTATTTTTAAATACTCACCCGTGTTTTGCTGAATGTGTGCAGAGTGATAGGTACCAGGGGTGGGACTACGTGATTGGTGAGGCTAGCGGTGCGATACTAAAGGTCGAGCTCGTAGTTTTGAGTTGTGTTTATGTTGTGTGTTTACACCACTGTAGTGCATATGAGATTTGCAAACACTGTGTTTAAAACATTTCCATTGCTTCCGCATCTCAAATTATCGTTGATGTATGACTTTTATTGATGTGTTTGAAAATCGTCTATCTGTTTTCTTTCTCTTGCATAACTTAACTCTATAAAAAAAATAATAATATAGCGTGAATTTTCAAGGTTTATTCAAAATGAGTCTTCCGGATTTTGGCGTCACATTTAGTGGTATCAGAGCAGAGATTATATTCCCTACGGACAGCGTCGAAAAAATGTTTTCATTGCATCATTTTGTGTGTGAAACTAAGTTTTTAAAATGGTGATTTTGGAAGGATGGAGCCAGCTGACCATGTATCGCATAAGGCCGCCAAGTGCCGAGAGTCTGTCCAGTGGCAGGGATCCGCCCCTGAGCACATTGAGCAGCAGACATACACTGCTAATATACCTTTCGACCTAACCTATGCACATTTCTACGAAATGATGCAAAGAATGATGGGAGAACAAGGGGTTCAAAGGGGAGTCAGTATTGATAGAAATTTTAGAGAGGTGCACAAACAAGGCGCAAGGTCCTTTTAGGGTACCACAAATCCTGCCGAGGCAGAAGATTGGCTCAGATGCACCGAGCGGATTATTAGCTGTATGCGGTGAACTCTAGACCAAAAGTTGAGGTACACCACCTCACTTTTGGAGAGGGATGCATCGAATTGGTGGGAAACCATTCCCAGAAGCCAGAATGACCCAGCTACACTTACTTGGGATGATTTGAGAAGGGTGTTTGGTAATAAGTATACCCCTCCCTTGTATCAAGACTGGAAGAAGATTGAGTTCATGGAACTTAAACAAAGAGGAATGACGATTGTGGAGTATAAGGCACAATTTACGAAGCTTTCTCGATACGCGCTAGAGGAGGTGGCTACTGATGAACAGAAGAGAGACCGCTTTGAGCGGGGGTTGCATTTGACATTTGCACCCGGATAACAATGAAACCGCCTACATATCAAATTTTGCTGGAGACTGATATTAGGGCAGAAGAGTTTGCGACCGAGCAGGGCCGATGTGAAGCAAAGAAAACAAAGAGGTCAAAGAGATTTAGGATCATCAGAGGAGGAAAAAAGAGTGATTCTAAACCCTTCGGAGTGTATCCCAAAGGCGGTAGACATGTGGGAGATGATTTTTGAGGCAAAGGAAAGCAAACTGTTGGGTACTTCACTGCTAGGCGCCAGCACACAGGTACGCATCTGGGTGGGTATACGCACCCGGTATGCTATTATTGTAACAAGCCAGGCCATGTTGCTCGACATTGTTACGTAAAAAGGACAGATGAGCGAATGGGCACTACTGCCAGAGACAGAGCTCCTCAGGAAGAAGTTTTTCCCCAGACACTAGTGGATGATGTGATACAGAATGAGGTTGTGGCCAATTCTTATGGCACTTATGGTAAGAGTACTATACTCATTTATGTTATGATGATATATGGTGTGCTGGATGATGTATGTTGTGAATTATAACCGAGTGAGGAAACCTTATAAATGTGTCTGAGTTAACGAAGTTTTAAATAAATAGAAAACAATTATTTTATAACCATAATGTGAACGAACCAATTATGAATGAAATTATGAATGGGAAATGAATTGCCTAAATAAGACTTGGGAAACTGAGAGAAACCTAAGTAACTAGTGAGAGTATGAGTGCTTTTCCAAGAATTGGGAAAGTGATCTAGAGTGAGTATGGATTAAGTTCTACATAAAAATCTAACGGAGTGAACTTGACGGTTCTAAAAGACCGGTTAAGTACTATGAGCAAAAAATAAAGTGTAAATAGAGAATCTAGATAATGAGATAACTCCATTGTGGGAAAATCAACAATGAATATGTGAGAGAAAAATACAAGGAAATGAAATTATTATAAGTAATCATTTATTGAGGATACAGGGAGATTATGGTAAAGCATGTCTGAGGATTCAATTATAGAGCGTGATTTTGAGGTTGCTATCACTCGTCCTTTCTCTTGAAGGTGTTGCCAGAGTTGTATCTTGTATAAGGAAGTACATCCTTTGACTTCCTACATATTTTCTTGACCAATGGTAGGGCATTACTTGAATTTCTCGAAAAATTTCTGCATTGTACATTTCTTTCTTCTGCGATCGCAAATTATGTTCTTGTTTACCTACCTTGGGCTGATATTACCTGATAAATGAAAGATCACGAGCATAGATAGATATATATATATATATTATGAGAGTTAGACGAGATAATTTAGGACAAATGAAATGGATCAGTTTTTAATGATGACAGATGGATATCAGCTTTGGGAGTTAACATGATCCGATGGGTCATGATTGACTGCTTACAATAGTGAAACAAGTGTGTGCATAGTTAAAGGTGTAATGTGAAGATTATGTGACTTTGATAAAAGGGTTAAGTGAAGCTTATGAATGGAACACTAGTGGTTAGAATTGACGATGAAGGTGCAATGTGTTGAGGGCATATTTCCTAGAACTGGATGATATTAGAATGTTGAAAAAATTACGGGTGAGCAGACAGCAATAAGTCAAAAATTTACAAAAGGAATACTTGAGTGATTAAAGTGTATATGAAGCGTAAGGCTTCACCGTGACTATTTGTATAATTATAAGGAAGGTATTGAACCCTTATGGAAAGAGGTTGAAAGTGAGCATGTGAAGTTTTATTCATCTATGAAATTGAGTTTAAACACGTTTGAAAGGGGATTCGATTATACTTATGAATATAGTTTTATGTGAAATAGGTGTGAGGCATCAATGCTAATTTGTTTGATTGATTGATGTTCGTTGTTATGGTTGAGTTACGAAATGTTGTGTGATTTAAGGTGACAAGGTGTTAATGGTGAAGCATGCTTTGTGCATGAACGTGATAGTGCGAATCGTGATGTTATTAAGAAGATGAGTAGGTACGTTAAGATGAATCGGATTGAATCCTTGATTATCATCTTATATGAGAGTGACTTAAGATATAAGAATATGTTTTGCTTGATTAGATGTGTGACCTTTGTAGTTTGTTAAAAGCCTACGAGCTTAAAGTTGGAATGTGTGAGTAAGTAAGATAAGTTGGTTCGAAAACCTAACTTGCTTTTAATTTCAGGGACGAAATTTCTTAAGGGGAGAGCTGTAACACCTGAAAATTTACCATTTTATGTCGAATAGGTCTAATTTAATGTTGATCGATGTTTAATTCATGAGGAATAATGTTTAAATGAAGTAGGAAGAAAGTGTATATGGAAGTATATATGTCGGGGATCGAAAGACGGTCGAAAATGGAAAATAGGGCAGTTTATGGTGCAATAATAACGTACGTTATTATGGAGCATAACGTACGTTATTGTGGAGCATAACATACGTTATGCTTGATTTCACTGAGTAACATACGTTATTTTGAAGAATAACGTATGTTACTCAAGCCAGAATTCCCAAAACCTGTATTTTCTAACGTACGTTAATTTCAAAATAAACCTACGTTAGTGGGGCCCGAACATGTCATTAAAAGGCTCAAAACACTTCATTCAGGGACAAAAACATCCCACAACCCTCCCAAACATTCTCCCAACTTCAAAACACATTCCCAAGCTTCCCTAAACACCAGAGCAACCTACCAACTTGTGGATTTCAGTAAACAAACAACATATCGATCCATTCATCCGATTTCCTCTTGGCTAGGGTTTTGAGGAAAGGAAAGATTTTGATTTAAGGCTGAAATCTGTGTGAAATCATGTGCATTTGGTAGGGTTTTGTTGGTTTTTCATAGTAGGTTAGGATTCCATAAACTATTAACAGAAAAACACAAGATATGATGAAATTTGAGGAATTAGGGTCATAGGAGAGTTTCAGGATTTTGAGGAAATGGTTAGGTAAATGAGGAATTAAGTGTAGAATGATGATTATGACATGAAATTTGTTACATTTTTATATAAGGGAAGATAAACGAAAACCGAATTACAGATTTGTGCCGAATCGAAACCGAGGGAATGCGAGGAAAGTGTTCTATAACACTTACTATGGAATGTTTTCCTTTGTATGGTTGAACTATTGTGAACAAGGTTGATCTTGTTGAAATGATAGCAAAATATAAGCCAAAAATAGGACTTGACTTGTTTATGCTTTATGTGATTCTTTGGGAAGTTAGTAAGAATAGTTTGGAAAGAGACATGTGAGTTACATTTGCATGCTTTAAATGCCAATTTGATCAATAATATGGAAAATGTGAAGTTGATTTATAAGTAACTTGTATGGTATGTTATGAATGTGATGTGTGGTACGATTCTAAGAGCAAAGCTTATAATGAATGTTGTTCGAATGTACATGTGCATGTTATAAGTGGTGCTTTATGCTTATGGAAATGGTATGGGCCACGAGTTGGCCGTGTATGGGATGCGTGATAAATATATAATTAAGAATGATGTTAATGGGAGCTATGAAAGCTTGGGTTTTGATATGATATGTTGTAAATGTTCTAGGCAAAAGTTGGCATTTATGAATGGTATAATGAATTGTGTTTAAGCATCCATGTGCACGATTGAATGTTCCTTGTTGATGATAGTGATGAACTATCTTTGAGTTACATAAGTGTATGTTGGTTTATGCCGAGTTCTGCTATATTGAGCATGTTGACTTGTATTATGATACAAATGAATTATGGAACATTCATGTGCACGTGTTTTTGAGAGAATTTGAGATGAAATGCTTGAGTTGCATTCATACATACCATTATGGTTTGGCATAAGCACGTTGTATGTTCATGCATTAGAATATGGGAGCCTACGGCTCACATGGGATAAAAGGGGGGATTAGCCAAATGTTTGAAAACACAAGGGCTTAACTCTTGGTGTTTTGTTTATGCCGAGCGAGAGCTTGATGCTGCGTAAGGCCCGATGAATGATATGAAAAAGGGAAGACGAGATGTTCGTCCGTTTGATAAAATGAGGGATTAGCCCAATTGTGATAAAATGGGGGATTAGCCCAATTGCGATTTTATGCTGAGCGACAGCTTGATGTCGAGCCAGACCCAATGATTTGATGCCGAGCAAGAGCTCGATGATTTGATGTCGGGTTAGACCCGATGTTTTTAGACCTCGGGGTACATAAGTGTGGACAATGCATTAGCATTGCATTTGCAGTCATTATGCATACATGTTAGTGATTTCAGAGAAAATGAATGTGTGTTGATGTTGGTGATGATGAGCATGACCTGCGATTGAATGATATGAACTCTTGTATGAGTGACTGACTCTAGCAAGCGCACTAGAATCGATGTAGTTTTACCGCGGAAGTAAACTCCCGGGATCGAATCTCTCGAGGAACATTATATTTAGTCTAACTTAGTGCTCAAGTTAAAAGGCAATAAAACATTAAACCGGATAAATGTTAAATGATAAATACAAAAGAGATTTAAATTAAAAACAATGAATCCAAGTGTTGGGACTTCCTAGATTTCAATAGATCTATGCTTAGTTTCTCAATTGGGTTGAAGCTAATGAAGGTGTTCTTGCACTAACATCAATTAAGAGTCCCTTTCGAGATGCTCAAAATATTGTCCTTAACTCAACTAATGTTCTACTTTCGTGATACATTAGATTCAACAAGGCAATTATTCACATAGGCATTTCATTGAACACATTAGTATCAAGAGGTATATTTCTATCCAATTGAACACTAACACTATTTGATTAGTCTTCCTGTCCCTCGGCTTTCGCAATTCTGGGATAAGATTACTAAATTTGAATGATAAAATAAATTGTGACCAAT
>CANYCX011692990.1:0-17480 GCA_948193385.1 Breynia disticha f. nivosa | reverse complement strand
CCCATGCCTCTCGGAGCGGTCCGGAATAGTCGGGGTCCAATGTGGCCACCGGATACCGGGGGTGTCGCTGACACAGCGGACCAAAAAGAAAACAAGGGCCATCTCGTGGCCGTGTAATGTACCACGAGTAGTATATAAGTTTCAAGTGACCTACACAATCGGAGGCAAGTCCTTCGTGCCCAACCCGTGTGTGAGGCACGATCTATGGTGCGCCCGTGTCAGGAGATTGTGTTACCCCAACTTTTATATAAAACTCTTAATTTTAGTAGAAACTATAAGAAATGAACTTATAATTTTAGTAGACAGGTAAGTATGCTGATGTACATGTTTACAGAGTATTTGTACTCATATATAATTTTGTTTAAATGTTAACAGAGCATTGTGATTGTCAAGTGGACCACCTCTTTAAGATTGACTTTTTTTTTTAGAAATTATAACTGAGAGGTCGAAATTTCCCCTCTTTCAAATTTTTGGGCTTTTTAAGTGTTTCTATGAACATTATACATGATAAAATTTTAGAAATAGTTTTATACCCCTATAAGGACTCGAAATTTTTTGAACAACTATTACCCTTTGTTTTGCACATTCAAATTGTTATTATATAAGTGAATGGTTTACTTGCATATGCATGTTTATACAATTGACGTTCAAGTTCGTTTTATTATTTGGGTGGATAAAATGTTACATGCGTTTTATTAATCGCGAAAAATTTCTTCGTAAATTTGTATTTTCAAATCAAATCAAGAAAATAGACAAAATAAATTTGAGCGTCTCATACACAATTACAACACAATTAACACAAATTAACATATATTGAAATGTTGCTTTTATCATAACAAGATTGAGGCTTCTTAGTTCTCTTCATTAACAAGTATTTTCTTCAAAATCCAAGTCAAGTCCATTACAATGCCAAGCATATACAGAAAACCTACTTTCAGAAGAAATCATCAACTGATAAACACATATAGAAGCTTAAACAACAAGCTTTGCATGCCAAATTCATCCCATCCGAATTGAGAATGCCAAGTGGGTTCTCTTACGAACAAACATCTCAGTTTTTTGTAAGTTTTTGTAACATCTTTATGTGTCGATTATGTTCATCTTCAAGCCTTACCCTGCCAATTTTTCTCCTGTATGCCTCTTCTTTATACGTCATTAAATGCACTGGATGTTGAAAATACTCTCGAAACCTATCATGAACATTGCCAAAACCAATGTCTTTTTTTCATATTTAGAAAGCTCAAATTGCCTATATAACGCACCACATTAATCCCTACTTTGTATCATCACATTCACTCACCAAATATTATTGCTATAGCACTCTTGGTTGAACCAAAAATAATGGCAGATTCTACTCATTTCCTCTTAGTTTTCGTCTCTCTTTCGGCTTTCTTCCTTGTCTCTGAGTCTCAATCCGCTTCTCGACCGAACAACCTCGCTGTTCCAGTTCGTCGAGACATTCAAACCAACCTCCATGTTGCCACGATTTGGCAAGGGACACCAAGGAGACCTCTTCACCTAGTCGTTGATCTTAATGGTAGTTTCAACTGGGTTAATTGTGAACAGAATTACCAATCTTCAACCTATCAAGCTCAACAATGTCACTCCACACAATGTGCTAGAGCTTATAGTCAACAAACTATTCAACAATGTCTCCAATGCCAGTCAGGAAGTAGACCTGGTTGTCATATTAACTCATGTGGGGTTACTGTTAGAAATCCAATTAACCAACAAACTGCACTTAGCGAACTTGGCCAAGATGTTCTCTCAATCCAAACGTTTCAAGGTTCCAAACCTGGCTCGAGTGTTGCAGTCCCTAGTTTCTTGTTTGCATGTGCACCAGCTCGGCTTTCGCAGAATAGTTTGCCAAGCTATGTTCATGGTGTTCTTGGGTTGGGTCATACTCGCGTTTCTCTACCTGTTCAACTTGGTTCAACCTTTGGACTACGACCTAACTTTGCATTATGCCTCTCCTCATCTCCAAACAACAATGGTGCAGTTCTTTTTGGTGAGGGAATCTTTGCAAGTGTGCCTGGAATAGGTGCCCCACGTCCTTTACAGCACACACCATTAACCATTAGTGGTCAAAATGAGTATCGAGTTGGTGTGAAATCAATAAATATTAACCAGAAACCAATTCAACTAGCTAGCAGTTCAACTCCAAGTGGTTTTGGCGGGTCTATGATTAGCACTGCCACACCATTCACCATACTTGAACAGAAACTTCACCAAGCTGTAGTTCAGGCTTTTACATCTCAGTTCCCACATGCCAAACCAGTTGGTCAAGTTGGTCAGTTCTGGCTCTGCTATAACAGACAAGACATTGGTTCAACACTCAGCGGACCACAGATTCCAAGCCTTGACTTCGTGCTGAATAACCAACAAAGTCAAGGACAAGGACAAGGTCAGGGTCAGGGTCGTGGTCAGGGACAAGGTCGGGGGCATGGACAAGGTCGGGGCCAGAACCAAAACGTGATCTGGAACATCTCTGGTTCAAACTTGATGGTGGAAGCACGACCTGGTGTGATGTGCTTAGCTTTCATTAATGGAGGTTTGAACCCACAAGCTTCAGTTGTTATTGGAGCATACCAACTTCAAGACAACCTCTTACACTTCGACATGGCTAAGTCTAGCGTTGGGTTCAGCAAAGCTAACTGTGCCAACTTTGGCCGCATCGCCACTACTGATGCCGCCGTCGCTGCCACTGATGCTACCACCTCTCCATAAACTGTGAAAAGAGCTGTTTGTTCTGCAACATTAATGTAATGCACGTATAGTTTTTTCACACTAAAGTTGTAAGAAGAGAATAAGAAAGTAGTTGTCATATAAATCATGAATAAAGACTTATAAAATTCAAATGTGTTACGTAATTTTATTTTATTTTCACCGTTCTCGTAAAATCTTATTTATGCGAAAAAAATCTTAAATATAACATTCTCATTATAGAATATCAACAATCTTATTTGATTCAATTATTGAGTTATATTTTTATGTTAAAAATTATTCCTATTTTTTTGCTAAAAATTTTCCAATTATTAATAAATTTACCCATCAATATAATTTATATTAATAAAAAATATAAAATTGATTTCTCGATTAAAAATTTACTTTATACACTGATTTTTCCATTTTACGATCTTAAAAAAAAACCTTTAAAAGAAAAGATGAATTTAAAAAGTTTATAATTAAGAAAAAGGAAAATTCCAAAAAAAACGTGTTTTGTCCAATCAGAAAACAGCAAACACTCTGCGCAAAATTACATTCTTCGTTCGTTCTCTTTCAGTTTCAGACCAAACTCACTCTCTATAAACTCTGCGATTCAGCTCAACTCATACATACACAACTTACAACTCTTAAATCACGCTAGGAAAGGGCTTGTTTCTCTCTGAAACGACATCGTTTTTGCAAAAATGCATTCTTTTGGATTTAGAGCCAATGCGTTGTTAACTTTCGCCGTTACCGTATTGGCGATAATATGCGCCATGGCTTCTTTTTCTGATAACCTTAATTCTCCTTCTCCTTCAGCGCAAATCCAGGTTTTTTTTGTTCTAATATTTTTAAACCCTAATTAATCGTTTTTATAATTTTTTTCTGATTTTTTTCTTTTTGTTTTGTAGATATTGAATAACAATTGGTTCCAGAAACAGCCACATGGCAATGATGAGGTGATTTTGCGTTCTGGGTATTTTTTTGTTCTGTTGAATTGATGAGAAAGTTTTGTGCTTTGATCTGTTTGTTAATGAAGTTTGTAGCTTTTATTGATTTTGTGTGAATTTTGTGAATTCTGAGATAGTTTTGGATTGTGGGTTTTGAGTATTTTGGTCTCGTCTTGTCCTTTGAATTGTTTAGATTTCTCTGTTGATAAAGAATGTTGCTTTCATACTTTTTAATTGAATTTTGTTATCTATGAGATGGTTTTGGATTGTGGGATTTAAATGTTGTTAAATGTCAGCTGCCGTCTGTAATAGTTGGAAAAATTAGCAAAGTTTTCTCTATATTTTTGCAGACGTGTGAGTGGAGATTTAAGCTTATTGGTTTGATTGTTGGAATCTTGGTGTTAGGAGTGTGATGTTGAAAATTTTTTTGCCATTTGGTCCTGTAGAATGAGACTGGTGGTGAAGTGAGGATATGGTTTGATGGTAAATGAATTTGTTTGTGGATTGGTTCTTATTGGGATTATCATGGAATTGGAATCTCAGACTTATGCTCCATTAGTTTGGCGGAAATTGATTTTCTGCCGAAAATATTTTCCACGTTTTAGAATTTTATTTTTCGAAATCATATTTTCTGGTATTTTATATTCAAATATTTAAAAATATAAAGAAAAATATAATTTTATATTTTAGATTAGAGAAATGTTTTCTTTAAAAATATACTAAAAATAAATATTATTTTTTGTTGATTTTTAAGTTATGATTTCCGTTACTTATTTTCCGTTAGATAACAAATGTTAGAAAATCAGAAAAACATTTTTCTGGAAAATGAATTCCTCCGAACAAACAGAGCATTTATTTATTTGTAAAAATCAACTACTGCAAGTTAATGTAAAATTTTGTAAGTTTGCTATTGAATATAGTTTCTGCAATTTGTTTCTTCTTGCGTGGGATGCTTCACTTAAAATTTTTACATGCATGGCTGAATTTCTCCTTCTGACATGGCTGAAGATTTTTGGTTTCCAACTTGCCAGTATTCATTTTCCGATTGTTTGTGGTGAAGACTATGCAACTGCTATCTATTTCTATGCTAATTGATTGAACTTTTGTTGAATGTAGGTCAGTTTGACAATGAACATTACAGCTGATTTACAGTCACTATTTACGTGGAATACAAAGCAGGTACACTATATGGAGAATCTATATTTTTGTATTGTTTACGGTTTATGGTTCCACAGTCCTTCAATCTCTTTCCTGATAAGAGTATATTGCATGATGTTTATTTTCGAATCAGTGAACTGTCTACATGCCCAATTCAGAATGTGATTCATTGGTTTTAGCTGGTTTTCATGGTTTGAAGAATTTGGTATATATGTGATTGTGTTTGTTTCCAAAATTTATTGTGATCTTGATTGATAATATGGTATGCTCAAAATTCATTTCAGGTTTTTGTATTTATAGCAGCAGAATATGAAACCTCAAAGAATGGCTTGAATCAGGTACTTGCAAGTTAGATGTTTGTTTTTCCCCTGGCTTAGCTTTTTTTTTTTTCCGCTGTCTGAATTGAACCATGCATGCATTAGAGCCAATTTAGGTTCAAGATAAGTTTGTTTTTCTGTTATCCAAGAATGTTAATGTCCAATATAAAGCTTCTGAGGCTTTTCATGCCGGGCATTTCAAATATTTGGATCAATTATTCAAAGCTGTGCACGTTGATTAATTGTTGGTAGGTGTCACTTTGGGATGCTATTATACCTGCAAAAGAGCATGCTAAGTTTTGGATTCAGACCGCAAACAAGTATCGATTTGTTGATCAGGTAAGTCATCTCATTTGAAGTGGTTTCGTGCTTTTCATGACTATACAATAGCTAGTAGGTTTTGCTACATTTGATTACTGAAATGGTATTTTCCTCAAAACAGGGAAGCAATCTCCGGGGCAAAGATTTCAACTTGACATTGCATTGGCATGTGATGCCGAAGACCGGGAAGATGTTTGCTGACAAACTAATAATTCCTGGTTATCGCTTACCTGAGGAATACAGGTGACGGGTATGATGCAGAGTTGTACGCTTTTGCTGTAACTTTAGATTATAATTTTGGATGATACAGATCAGCTGATAACAGAAACTACAAACAGAGAGATTTCTATGTTTCTGAAGAAATTTAATGCTTCTCGGATTTCTTTAGTACATTTTGTGTTTTTGAATTCTGACCGTTCGACCACATTCCATCGATATTTCTTTCTTTAAAATTAGTTTGTAAGTTTTACATTTCTAACGTGGAAATATGACAAACGAGGGTTCCTTCTGAAACACGAACTGTAAAATGCAAACATGACTGTGGAGTGATTGTTGTTGTCGATGAAAGTTGGCATCTTTTCATCGAAATTTCTCATTCTTAGATGGTGCATCTCTGTCTTCATTACATCGAGAACTAAACAGTATAAATTTATGTTGTGCGCGCCAGCAAGAAGTTCAATTAATACTTTGGAGGGAAGAAGAACAATCAGACCACCAAAGTCAACAGGTCTGTCATAATTACAGATTCATGCAAGTTGAATGTATATAAAATAAATGTATGTATTTGATTAAAACTAGAGACTTGAAACTGGAGTTGGCATTAATCCTTCCACTCGTTTTAGCTGCCCTGGCAATGACCTAACAACTCCTCCGAAGCCATACCTCCAGCATTATAAAACCAGCACATGCATACATACAAGTTACTGTAATTCGGTGTACTTGTTATTGCAGTTGGTTTTTGTAGAAAATGTTGAAGATGGATTGCAATCCGTTTGAATTTCAAGCCGGGGAATTCCCCAACCGTCCTCCACTATGGAATGGCATATCTACTACATACCCTGAGTGGAAAAAGAGAATGACGATATTCATCCAAGCTCGAGCTTTGGAAGGTGATCTTACATGGTCCCCACGTCATCAGAGATTGTCATGGAGTTTTGAAGAACGAGAGAGACTATACAAACGAAGATTGGAAGAAGGTTCATATTAACTCTAAATCCATGCATCTTCTCTTGTGCTCTTTGGGCACGGATGCGAGACAACATGTTTCTACATGTGAAAATGCTCAAGAAATTTGGAAGAAATTAGAAAACGCCTATGTAGATTGTCTTTGCAGAGCAGTTGCAGTTCGTCTTGCTGCTGAGCAAGATGCCGTCGCCGCCGCTGCTAACCACCTGTAACGGCGAAGTCTTCACCACCGAGTCTACAAATCCAACGACATAAAACAATATGTCAAAGAAATTCCAAACTGTTGGTGTTATTACTTTAGCAGAAATTTCAACTGCTATTTTTATATTTAAATTAAATAATGTATGAATAAAATAAAAAATATAATAATAATTAATATAAATAAAAATTTGATTTCAAATAAAAAAAACTCACAATACTTGGCAGTATGGTAACAGTACGGATGACCTAGCGTCCATCTCCTTCACAACACGCATAAATCCGACAAGTCGTTTTATCCGACAAGTCGTTTGATCTCAATCTCTTGCTTACTAGTTCTTCATGATTAATGCATTCAGTAAATAGTTGTGTTTTACATTTCCTTTATTGTTCTGGGATGTATGCTTAAGATGATGTAATGGTTTTGTTTCTCCGAACACGAATTTCTCATTTCCTGCATTAGCTTTCTGCTTGACTTGATGGGGATGCGAACAACTTCATGTATGTATTCAAAGCATGTTATGATTATATGTGATACAAAACTTCAACTTTGTTACTTTTAGGTCGACTAGCACAAATGAAGGAAATAATGGACAAGACCGCAATGCCACACCTACTGATGCACTTGCTGCTGTTCCTCTGTGCAGTATGACAAACATTGGTCCACCTGCACCATCTGATCAAAAATCACGCCAAACCTGTCGGAAAGGCTGGACCTGCCGATGAAACTGTCAATCCTGGAGTTCATATGTTCCGGAGTGCAGCCAAGGGAAAGGTGGGGCACATTGTTGGGTTAGTGGATGCTGGTGAAAGGGGCTTTTCACCAAAAAAAAAATGTTTATTAAAATAATATTTCTAATTTTAAGGTAAGTGGAGAAATAATTCTCAAAAGAGGGTGTAAAAAAAAGTATTTCTTACTTTATGATATTTTTTTCATTGTACAAAAGGGTGGTTTGTGGACATCAATCAACTCTACCACCTAGACTTGCTAAACGGGCCGGAACCGCCGGGTCCAGGCCCGACCCGGCGGTTCACGGTTCGGGGAACCCCGGGCCAGAACCGTCGGTTCGGGCGGTTCGTTTTTTTTTTTTAATTTTTCGTTTAATTATTTAATTTTTCGTTTAAAAAAAATTATTTAAACTTTTTATTATTTTATTAATTATAAAAATTATTTTATTATTTTGTTAGTAGGTTAGGAATTAGTATTAGTGAGTTAGGAATTAGTGTTAGTGTATTAGAAATTAGTGTTAGTGGTTTAGAAATTAATGTGATTGGGAGAGGGAGAATATTATTTTATTATTTTGTTAGAGTTAGTGGTTTAGAAATTAGAGTTAGTGGGTTAGGTAATTGAAAAAATAAAAAGAAATAATAAAAAATTTAAAAAAACGGTTGGAATATAAATAAATAAATAAAAAAAAAGAAACCGCCGGTTAAACCGCCGGTTCGCGGTTCAGCCTTTGGCTGAACCGTAACCAGCCCGGACAGGATGCGGTTTTGACCGGTTCCGGTCCGGGCCGGAACCGGCCCGTGAACCGGCGGGTCGAGCCGGGCCGGTTCCGGTTTGGTTTTTCCAAGTCTATGAAAACCAACGTTTTTTTGTTGTGTGCAATTTTTCCTGTATCCAATCTTCTAAATTTAAAAATTTTACAGAAGTTACTGAAATAATTTATATTACTCTAATTGGTCAAAAAAAAAATTGATATGTCTATAACGTGGTCTATGGTCTTACACAATGCAGAGGTGATATGGGAACGAAAGACTGCTCCAGTCGCCTTCAAGATGCAGCAAAGAAAACTCAGGACCAGTGTTCAAGGCTCCAAGTCAAGCTGATGCAAGGATTTGATATGACTATTGTTTTCTAAGGTATGGACTGTGCTCAGTGCCTTGCTATTGCAGATGGCAATTTTCCAAACTTTTGCAGAAACAGAAAAGGTTGCAGGGTTCTGTACTGCAGCTGTTATGTCTGCTATGAGCTGTGCAATAACAAGTTTCTTCTAAAATTGCTTGTGCAACATGTGGATCATTTTATTTCAACCAGTAATCTTATTTTTTTACAAAAGATATTGTCTTATTTACATTCCGGATGTTTATTCTCAGATTTCTACACATGTATGTCCTCCATTTCACGTCTCTGACGAAGGAGGGGCAAGTTCCGATTTTTCCATATTTGATGGAAAAACATGATCAGTTGTTCACTCTGCCACTGCTTATGGGGAATGGACTGACGTCTCTAACATCGGCAAGGCCAGTGGTAAAGAGAACCATAAGATCAAATGTTAGACTGAATCCTGAGTGCTTCACTGTTCCACGCCTGCGAAGATCCAAGTACCACTCATACTGCTCCCTTGGCAGTCCCAAGTCCGTGATCCTGCAACACATTGTGACAGAAACTTCAGTCAGAACTTCGTTTCGTCAGGAAAATCTTTGAACACTAGTATGATTACGAGAAATTTGTGAGAATTTTTACCTTGCATTCAGGTTATCAAGACGTTCCTCACTTTGGCTACCTCGAACCAATGTTCCAACCTGGTTGCATGTGTTGATTTTAAAGATGTGAAATGGACAGAAAATTCAGGAGAAGTTAAGGTTATCAGTCACCTTTGGTACCACCATGTCGAATGCTGCTACTGTTTTTCCGTCATCATTCAATCGGACATAAAATGGTTTGAGATTTTTCGGATAATCGTAGACAATTATAGGCTTCTTGTAGATCTCATCAGCCAAATAACTGTCATCATATATGAACATTATTAAGAACAAAAATTTCACTTTCTTAACATGATAGGTCAACAAAAATTTCACTTTCTTAACATGATAGGTCGAAGCAATTACCTCAGATGCTCATCAGTTAGGACCACACCCCATTCAGGTTTGGTCTCAAATGGTTTATTTGTCACCTGAAATTAAGGATTTATCAGGAAACATCTTGAAGGACTTCTCAGAAAAAATTCAGAAGAAAAATTACTATGTTTGATAGGATTATATGAAAGATGCATAAGTACCTTCTTCAAAGTATCTACTGCTTCCATGTACGAGATCTTTCCAAATGAGCTCATTGTCATTGATTGAAGATGGTTTATGCGAGAATCATCAATTCGTCTTGCAACATATTTAATGTCTTCTTCACAATTTTCCAGAACCCATTTACAAAGAAACTTGAAATAGTCGCCAGCACAGTTCATTGCATCCTGAAAAGCCAATAAAATGCAGATAAGTAAACAATATGTATATTTACCATTCAAAAAGGAGATTCTGAATGTTACAGGGAACACTAGAATCCTATCAATCTCATACCTCTAATTCTGAAAAAGCCATTTCAACCTCAACCATCATTGATCTCCAAATGAAGACGACCAGAAACAGTAAGGTAAGCTTGGTTGGAGAAGAAATCTTCAGAACAGTTAACTTGGTCTTTCCTCATTGAAGTTACGGCCTTCATCTTTTCTTTTGTTTCTAATTGTGATGCTAATTGATTTGTTTTACGCAAATCCTGAAGAGCAGCAGAAAATGCATCCCTACTGCTGTCACTCTTCTTGAGTTCTTCAACTATATTGCTCTTCTCCTTCACAGCAGTCTTGACATTTTCAAGGCTAACTCCTTCTATATCAGTAACAGTTTTTGACTCCACCTTCTTAATTTCCTTGCCAAAAGCAGTAGTGATTTGAAACTTTTCACTGAATCCTTCACTGTCAATGGCTGTGATAATGGGAACTTGCACACACAAAAACTTATGGTTTTGGAAGAAAGTGTGAGTTGCAAAAGTCAGGGCACTTCGGATTCTCATAAAAGTTGCCACCTACATATCAACTCCTGGTTAAGAACAACAGCTACACGATAATTAATCTAATACAGCCAAATGGTGTTGATAGTTCAACTCACAGTGTTTGTCCGAGGCCGAAAATGAGGATAGTCTCTTAGCATCTCCAATGGCATTCTTTTCTTTGATAAAGGGTACTTGGCATATTCCACAGTGCCCAAATGAAGAATTCGCTCTACTTGAAGTTCAAGATGATGCTTTCCCTTCTCTGATGTTTGCCTCAGTACTCCTGCTGCTAATATACACGTCCCAGCTGGTTGCAACTGATCAGAGGAAGCTATAACAGGTTCTACTGTCACCTGACAATTTATAATCAAATTAAATTACTAGTACTATTGGATTGCGAGTCTACTAGTTCATAAAATTATATAATCAATTTACCTGAAGACTTGCGACAGAAGAACCATCATTAACAAGCAAGTAGACAATTGAAGGTGTAGGCCGCATAGGAACTACAAACTCCACATTTTCGAGGACAGGATGAAGAGGGCTGCTACCTTCTCCACCAGCAATACACAAAGCCTTCATAATTGACCTAAACAAGGGTACTTTGGATTGAAGAATCTCCACGCAAGTCGCATCTTTTTGCCTTAATGGCACCATAGCAGTATGCTGAGGCGGTGGTATAGGTTCTTTCCTCACCTCTTTAGAAGACTTCACCCACCCACCAACCACCAATCTCTGACCCACCAGCCCCAACCCTCCATCACTCCTTTCCAAAATGGTTTTTAACACAACCCGGTTGGAGTAAGTGGAGGGAAGTGGCATCTCATATTGATCAGGCGAGACGATATTAGGCTCTTGCGGTTGTTCCATAGAAAAAAAGATTCAAATTTTTCAAAGAAAAAAGCGAAGAGAAGACTAATCCTTTGATGGTTATTTTGTGAATGGAGAAACATTGAGTCCAAGTGTATATATATAAGAAAGAATGATGCTTTACTTGGGAGAATGAGGAGAGGTAAATGAAGAGAGAGGTGGGAGAGGTTGATGGAGAAGGGAAGGCGTTGTTTGGGAGATTTGGAAGAGAAAAGATGCGAGAGGGAAGCATTGGTATTCTTCAGAGTTAGGGAATTAGAGGGAACACCAAGCTGCCAACCGTTTTTTGATTAGTAGTTGCGCCGCAAATACACATCACACGGCAACGTTTCAATCATTTCCATGTTTTAGGCTTAGCTTCAGTTTATTTGAAACAAAATAACTTTTTTAGAGAAAATATTTGTGAATGAATAATAAATTTTAAAATTTTATTTTCTAATATTTAACAACCACATAAAACTTTAATAAAAAATATTTAAAATTTATGTAATTAAAAATATGAATAAATTAAAAATATATTAACAAAATAAAAATTTTACAATAAATTTAAAATAATTAAAAATGTATATATAATAAAAGATAATATATGTAAATAAGTTAAAAATTAAAAATATTTTTTTTTATAAAAATAAAAATACTAGATCACAAAATAATTTGTTTATTAATTTATTTTCTAATTGATCAAAAATAATTTTTTGTTGAGTATTTTTCTTGGCTCAAATAAACACTAACAAAATAAAAAAAAATATTTTTCAGAAAAATTTTTCTTTAAATAAACAGAACCTTAGTTGCATTACTTCTCAAGAGCTGTTCAAATTAGACAATTTTTAGAACGCCTAGTTTATTTTTAGTACAATTTAAAACCCTATATGTTATATCTCACAATATTTGATTTTTCTTGGCAATCTTTCTGAAATTATATATATATATATATATAGATATAGATATAAACAGAGTGATCTTTCAAACGTACCGTAATTTGATTTGAAATAATAAAATTGATGTTTTCCTTATAAAATTGAAATATTTAAAAATATCATATTGAATATATATTTGAACAAAGTACAAAATATATTAACCTAGCTTCAGACCAAGACCAAAAGGATTCTCCAGTCCAATTCTCAGTTTCAACCCTAAAAATATCAAATGGATGTTTATTTGAACATATAAAACAGGAAGAAACGTTCAAGTTATATTTATAGGACGAACTGTCAACTTCGTTGTTCGTACTGTTGGATTTAAACTAAGTAGCCATGTATGAGGATTGACTACCCTAGTTGTTTTCTAACTAGTTTAACTAATTGATTTAATGGAACGAGAAATTTTTGTGTAAAAAATAAAACAGGAAGAAGAAAATGGTATTTTTGTAGGGCAAATAAGTTTGAATCCTGCTGGTTTGTTAGAAAGTGGGGACTCCTTCCCTGAGTCACACCAGATCTTTCAAAGTCCATCTGTTATGGGCATTAAATGACCACAACTCTTCTAAACTTTCTCTCATTCACTCTCACATATCTTCAAATTCCCAAATATATATTATCATTCACCACCAAAATTATTATTCATCATCATTTCAAACATTATCATCTTCATAGTTTCACTCCAATACAAAGGGACTGAGTTATATGGCTTACATTAAAGTTCTCCACTCGCTCTTCTTCACTTTTCTCCTTCTAACCTGTCTCACTCAACCTCAAGGTCTTCTATTCTCCTCATTTTCTTATTCTTCTTTTCATTTAACCCTTTTCAAACTCCATTCCAACAACTTTTGCAGCTAATGCTTGTTATTTCTCTCAAAGTTTCAGGATTCAGAATTCAAGAATTCCGTACATCACAGTCAAACTTGCATTTCCAAGTTAGTCCATCAAAGAGTTGGATTGAGAATTATCCAAAAATGTATCAGTTGCTTTATTTGATTTACTTGTAATGTTTTTTTTATGTTTAAAATTTGTATTTCAGGGTGACAGTAATGCTCAAGTTCCTAAAAATTCGAGAAGATTGATGATCGGATCCACAGCTCCAACATGCACTTACAATGAGTGCAGAGGTTGTAAGTACAAGTGTAGAGCTGAGCAAGTTCCAGTTGAAGGAAACGACCCAATAAACAGTGCATATCACTATAAGTGTGTTTGTCATAGGTGACAAATTAGTCTGCAACTAGTTATGTATGCATGCCTGCCAAGAATAATTAGTTGCTGTATAGCATCCATTGTGATGCATGAATTTTTGCCATTTGTGAGTAGAATATGCATTTCCATGAGAAGATAATTTTGCATTCTGTTCCATATATATATCTGCAGCTTATCCAGTTTTTTTCGACCTTTAAATCCAAGAAGGAGATTGTATCAAACAAGGGAAGAAACAAAAAAGAGTATTGTCTTAATGTATTTCTTCTTTTTTATTCACATTGTGTTTGATTCTTATGTCCTCTTTATGAATTATTATTCTGCATTGAAGTACTAGCCAAACACTTACTGTCCACACAAGGTTTGTTCATTTATTGTGATAATGGACTGTAAACTGTAAGTACACAATTATGACACGACAAGAATGACATGAATTCAACTCCTAATTGTAAGTAATTTGGTGGGAGGAACAAAAGGCAGAAAGTAGAAGGAAGCAATGTTTGAACAGAATTGTAGTTGTGGGGGAATGTTTTGGAGATTGAAGAGACAAAAAAAGAAATGTGAAAAACATATATATGAGAGTACAAGTGGGCAAATGATGAGAGTGGTCCTAAAATGAAGACAAGAACAATGCAGAAGAAGGGTTCACATGGGGCATTGTTTGTTTGATTCCATCAAATTGCAGGAGATGGCAAAGCTGATTTCTCCTAACAGAGCCAGGCAGGAAGGAGTTCATGGAGGTTCCAATTTTTTGACAGCCAAAATGCTGCCCAGCTTTTTTTTTTTGGTCATAAAAATGCTGCCAAGCTTGAATGCAGTTGGCCATGCAAATCTCTCATTCTTGAAAAATTCCAAACGCTTATTTGTTTTGGTAGGCAATCATTTACATCACCATAGCTGTCCAAAAAGTTTGTATTTACTTGCTAGATAGCTGTATCACCTCACTTCATTCATCTTCTGTACTCTTCGTTATCATTTATTTTCTCTACAGTTCATTCGCCTTCTCTTTTTCTCTTATGAGTTTCATTAAACACAAGTCCGTAGGAAGGTACATTTCATCGTGTGTTCACGAGATGGTCTCAAATTAACCAACCAATACTTTTTCCAAACATAAAAAATACTAATCAATTATGTGGATTGTGTTGAGAATGTATCACATTAGATAAATGCACGACTATTAAGTGATTTGTAATTGAGTTGTGGGTTTTATATAAGTCAATTGGATTTGTATTAAAAGATTCTACAACTTCTATCGTTCATAAACTTACACATGTGTGCACAAGCCAATATACTTTGTTATGACATCGGAGTCATTTAGCATAATAGTAATGAACAGTGGCAGAGTCAGGGTGGCGCCGATGGGTGCACGTGCACCCACTGGCGCCGGCAGAACCCCCTATTATAGGGGGTCCTGCCATGGCTCCTCTTGGTGGTGCACCCACCGGCCAGAATATTGCGGTGGTTGCACCACCCGTTATGTCACAGGTAGGTAGAGGAGCAATGAGCAATTAGAAGGAAGGAGAAGAGAACTAAAGAGGGGAAGGAAGGGTTGTTGTTGCTCTGGTGGTGAAGGGAAGGTGGAGGAGAAGAATAGGGCTGTTAAAACGACTTCATTTGCACTTTTAAGAAATAAGTAAATAATACGAAAATGAAGTCGTATCGATTTAAAGAAAGAGTCTCTCATTAAATGAAACGACGTCGTTTTGATCTGATCAAAACGACGTCGTTTTATAATCGAAAATTAAAAAAAAGATAAAAATCAGCACTTCAAACAACATCGTTTTGTGTTTTAAATCCCTTCCCAGCCTTAATTCAAAACACACGACTTTCCACTCCAACATTTTGCAACTGCTTGAAACACTGCCCACAGCCCACCCACCCAAAAACCAAACACTAACCGTCGGCCGCCTTTGCACGACTGCACCTGCACGCCGCCGTGACGCCGGCTGTCGTTGAACCTGAACAACGCAGCCACCAGCGGGTAACTGGGTAAGGTAAGTTATTAAGTTTTATTTATCATATTTTGGGTTTTTTACTTGTGTTATGTTTTTTTTTTTTTGCAATTTTAATTTGTAAATGAACTATAAATGATATTCGAATTTAGATTGTGATTTATTTGTGATTTGTGAGAATATATATTAGGGAATAAGTATTTTTGTTGTGGTTTGTGCTTTTGAGCATTTTGTCGAATATGTTGTTTGCATGGAGTTTTGCTTAATTTGTTTAATTTTTTGTTTAAATTGTATTGCATAGTTAATAAGGTACTTGATTTATATAGTTGTGATGTTAATTATGTTATAAATTGTATTGTAAATTGTCTTGCCGGAAGTAATGTTGAATTTTTATGAAAAAGTGAAAAAAACCATGAAATCTGAGTACAAGTGCTAGTGGTGGTTCATCAAATGTCTGAGTGTTAATTTACCAAGCAATGAAAATGTTGTGTTATGGGAAGTAATGTTGAAATTGTATGGTGTATTATGTAGAGAAAAAGATATTTCTTAAAATTGAAAATGAAGTCATTATGACTTATTTTCAAAATATGAAAACTTGTAGAAAATTGTTGACACCTTTACAATGTAAAAATTAATGTTTGTATTATGTGTAATTTGAATTTAAGCACTATTGAGTCATTTTTATGATAATACATTTCTTCGTTTCCTCGCCGTGTTAAGTGCACCCCAATGATTTTATCCTAGCTTCGCCACTGATTACAATCAATTAAAAGTTGATTTTTGAATTAAAAACTAAACTACGTGAATTTAAACACAACTAATCCTAAAATGCGAGAATCCTAAAATGCGAGAATCGTAAAATGTGATTATTTGAAATCAAGCAATGGAAACTTAAATTGCATAACTAAAGCAGCATCATTGAAATGGGATCAAACTAAATGCATCAAAATTAATCAAAATAGAATTTTCATTGCATTGAAATGTAAAAATCAATTCCGAACAAGCAAATAAGTGCTTCAAAGCATAAAATGTATAACTAATCTAAACAAACTCTTAATCTAAAACATCCAAACATAAAGCAAATGAAATCAACATACAAGACCCAAATCAAAGATCATCAAAGAAATTAATAAGATTTAAGATAAACAATTAATATGCGAAAAATGTAAGTAAAGCATTGTAAATGTGAAGAAACTTCATCCTAAGCAAGTCCCAAACAAAACCCCTTGTAAATCCTACAATAAAACATAAAAGGAAATAAAAAATAACTCAAAATCAAAATCAAATTGCCAAAATATAAATGGACATCGACTAAAATATAAATATGAATGCAAAATTGAACTAAAGCAAGTAAATCGAAAGAGGAATGCATAAAATCTACTCTAAACTAAAGAAATAACATAGATTCATTCTAAACCTAAATTCTCCATCCAAAAATCCTCCCTATTAATCTCTAGAAAAACCCTTCTTATCAATGATCGCACTGTTCCATTGCTCGACACGGTTGTGATGAATCAAACATGGGTCATGCTCTATGTTTTAATTAAATGGCATGATGTCAGCACGTCTAACACACACCTCGTGCTGAAATAAATTCAACACAGTCATCGTGTTGAGCAACATAGCTCGTTCCTTACCAAGGAATTCAGCACTATGGGCTTGCTCTCAAAACTGAGTTAGGCTTGGAAATCAGGTATGAGTACGACCCGTGTGGTCGCTTGATAGACATGATTGGGAAGAGTGTGGCCGCACCCGAATGAAATGATTAAGTTATTTATTCGAACTTATCAATTTTGTCATAGAGATCAAGAAAAGTGATTTAGCTTTAAATAAGGGTGTTAGCGACATGCCTTATGCTAAATCAAGATATCGAAGGTCAAGGGATTTATTTGAGTTGTAGTAGGGCTGTTGACACCGCTCGTCAGCTATTTAATTTA
>CANYCX011692330.1:0-12583 GCA_948193385.1 Breynia disticha f. nivosa | reverse complement strand
TGGCCACCAAATCAGGATTTGACTTTTGCACAATTAAAATCATTAAAATGGGCATTTTCAGAATTTCAAAACTTAAAACTAGTAAAAACAGAAATGAACAAACATACCTGGGCATTTTCATAAATGAAAACTTGTTACTATGTATATTGCATAATTATCTGATTTCGATTCCAGAAAAATGTAAAAATGTGTAATTTTCTCATAAATATCTCTGTCAGCCCGGCCCGAGCCCACTGCAGTAATTGAGAAATTCCAGCAACTGAATTAAACAAGTTGAATTCTGTATGTGTGAGTCATGGATGTTTGGATTCCTCAAAGCAGTGATATTTGCAATGGGAAGTGAAGAAGAGAGAGATCTGGAGAAGCAGTTGGAGGCTCATTTACAAGAACAGAAAGAATCACTCGATGCCATTAATGATGCTCTTCTGTCTCACCCTTCCGATCCTGACCTTCTTTCGGTACCATCCTCTTTCTATTCTCATTATTTCAACTCTTTTCCCCAACCCATTAATGGGTTTTTAGTAGTTGCTACAAAAATGTTTACTTTCACAATTTTCTAGCTTGAACTTGATAGATTAGTTGTTGGATTCCCACTTTTTTCTTTGAAGATATTGACTTTCTTGTTAAAGACAGACTTTTACTGATTAAATGCGGATTTGTTTTGTTTGATTGCGGCTCATTTTAGAGCAGTTTTTTTTTTCTTTTAAGTCTGAATTTGTTGAATGCAAAATGAATCTACAGATTTGTGTTATGAATTTAATAACTTTATTATTTGTTGCTTGTATCGACATTAGAATACCACTTACTTCTGTAATTGACTGCATAAGCTTACGGAACACTTAATTTGGTTATTATGTTCGTATGATTGCTTTCTGTGTAGATTTCCTAACATGGTACATGTTGTTTTTATGTCTCAGGTACAGGAGGAACTTGTTCAAGCAATTAAAGATGCCGAGGATGGACTATTTCATCTAAAACGCTCACTCTTATTACAGAGAGTTGATGCTTTGAAAGGTAATAATCACTCTGTGGAAGATGCGAAGGTTGAACCTCTTGATCCAACTGATGTTGAGCCAGAACCATTGGAAGAGCAAGGTTTTGCAGTTGGATCAACATGCAGATTTCGCCATATAGATGGGCGTTGGTACAATGGTAAAATTATCGAGCTGGATGGTTTGAATACTGCAAATATCTCGTTTCTAACACCTACTTCAGAAAGCATGTTGGTGAGTTCACTATCTATATATTCTACCAAAACTGTCTGCTTTGCTTATGTTTTTAGCAACTCAACGAAGCATGTAATCGCGTAGATATTTTATATTTTCCTGCCTCTTGATGGGTCTCTATTGGTTTTCAGTATGAATAGCTTCCCAAGCAGTCTAGCAGAATATTTGTTGCTTTACGTGGGAGTTTGATGCTTCTATTTTTGAAATATAATTTCAAAATGATTTATTTGAAATATAATTTGAAAATGATTTATTTGACTATGTTTGGCTGCTTTGCTTTGATTTTTTGTATTTTTATTTGTATATGCGTCCATGAACTTTTTTTTTTCTTTTTGGAGTTGACAATTATGGAGTATAAACTACTTCGGCTCTTGTTTTAGAGCTTCCTAGGCACTATTACATCTTTAATTACCACTACCAGTTTGTGAGTTCGATTCCTTTCATCTCATATTGCACGGTTTTTCGAGAATATAATTTGCTGCAAGTTTTGAAATTTCCGGAGTTAATTTATGAATGGAAATAAAAAATGGTGGTCTTCAACTGTTAGCGTACTAATGATAGATTCACCAAGTGCAGATTTGCAAGTTTTTTCAGCAACAACGATGTCGATTTGGTGCTAACTGCCGCTTGTCACATGGTATGGCGCTGCAGTTTCCATCATGTTGACAAATAGTTCTTGAAGCTTCTTTTAGATATTCAATGCTTTTCTGATAGCATTCAGGCCAGACATTGCGTTGGTGGATGAAATATCCTAGAGAATGCACTCTTGCATAATTTCACCAAAGACGACGTTTTCTTCATCATGAAACTTGGATGATTTTTTTTTTGGAACTAATCACTTTGAAATTGATGAGAAAGGCTGTCTCAGATAATATGACTGATTTAGAAGCAGTTAGCTGAAATAGGTATTAGACAATAAATGCATTAGGGTTGGACAAGTTATAGTTGCGTTGAACGGCCTTATTTTTACTGTTCCTTCTCACAATGTTTCTGTGATTTATGTAGCATTAATATGAACTGCTAATTTGGATTGTGTTTCATTATATACATGCATATCATGTTTGCGTTTTTTGGTGTCAGAAAGTTGACTTAGATTGCATGTGCAGGGGTTAATGTGCCAGTGTCTTCATTAAAGGAGTATGTCCCTACTACATGGAATCAGTCAATGGTGGGATCTAGCGTTTGGGCTGTTTCTGAAAACAAAGTTGGCATCTGGAGGCAAGCTGAACTCGAATCTTGGGATGATGAACTTAAAGTAGGGCAGGTCATTTTTCGAGATGATGGAAGCTCTGAAAAACTTGGGAGCAACGCTATGACATTATCCGAGTATGCTTTCATGACAGATGAAGAAGGAAGTGATTCAAGTTCGGAGGAATCTGATTCTAGTGACTATGAAGAAGACAGCGCTCAGGGTTTAGGATTTCTCGAGAGTACGACCCTACAAAGAGGAGTCCAAACAGACACTGCCATATTTGCAAAGTGGGAAAATCACACCCGAGGTATAGCTTCTAAAATGATGGCAAATATGGGTTATCGTGAAGGGATGGGATTAGGTGCATCAGGGCAGGGAATTTTGAATCCAGTTGCAGTGAAGGTGCTCCCACCAAAGCAATCACTTGACCACGCTTTGGAGTCTCAAAAAGAAGAAGAGGTGAAAGAAAATCAATTGAAAAAACGAAGTAGAGGTGGGAAAAGGAAGCGTGAGAAGAAGTTTGCAGCCGAAGCAAGAGCACTGAAAGAAGAAGATGAGATGAGACCAGATGTTTTCAGTCTTATAAATACCCAACTTGCAATGCATCATGAAGCTGTGAATGGTGGGTCAGCCAAGAAGCAACAGATCAAAAGCACCGGAGAGAAGAAAGTTGATAGAAGGGCATTAGTAGCATATGACGACGAGGTTAAAGACTTAAGGACACGCGTGGAAAAACTCGAAGAAATGGTAGCAAGAAACAAGAAGGATAAAGTAGTTCATGAGGCTGCCATGAGAAAGCTGAATGAGACTCGCAAAGCTCTGGCAGAGGCAGAAGCTGCTCATGCATCAGCATCTAAGGCCATAAGCAGCAAAGAGAAAGAGAAGAAATGGCTTAAATTCTGAGACTGCAATATATATATATGATGGGCTGAAAATTTCCCTTATTTAAGGTTGGCCATTGTTTAGTCTGAGCTATTTGTACATAATTTGAGGGTTTAACAACTGCCTTTTTCTTTCCCCAAACTGAGGCTATCTCATCTGTCTTAGTTGATCTTCTGGTTTTTTTTGACGAGGTTGATCTTGTTATTTGAGTTTTGGTAGTGATGTAAGTTCAGAAAATGCCCCAATTGATCGAGACAGCAAGCAACCCATAAATACTAGTGCTTGCCCATAGAGGTGAAAAAATTTGAAACTGGGCAGTTCTAGTGGTTCAGTTCTAGTTACGGTTTAAAAATTGATGGGTCGAAATTGAAATTGATTACGGTTAGTTGGTTCGGGTTCAGTTTTTCATTAAAAATGAACCGAACCGTCAGTTCGAAATTGCCGGTTCACGGTTCCATGGTTTATGGAATTGGAATTGAACCTAATTGGTCCAGTTCCGTCTGTTCGGTTTCAGTCTCGATTCTGGCATTGACTTGTTTTGTATAATGCATCTCTTTCCATATATATGTACAGCAGATCATAAATAAATTCTTCATTGCGAGCGGATGATAGTGAAGTTGAAGAAGCCACTTTGTGCGGCGTCTGTATGAATCTTCTGGTTTATAAGAGTTTTTGCAGAGACAGATTAAACAGTTTAGCGACATAAGCCTCAGCTTGCAGTTCACAGAACATGATAGGAGAGTCCCTACCTAACTTCCTGACTTCACTTCCTAATTTTCTATCTCCTGTGAGTTCTAATGAAGTTTGTTGTCATGATTGCAACCGCGGTGGAGCAAGCATAAACTCCGGCTAAGCACAAACCTGCAGATACCAAAAGAAACGCCTTCCATTGCCTTCCCGATGCTAGAATTGCCAATGCTGTGAGAGCAAGAACAATTGCGGAAAGCGCATTTTTCCAAGTGGTGAAATTTCTGACGGTATTAGTGCATGCTTTGCAATGAATTACATGCCGGAAATATCTGTTTGCCAAGTTGGGTTCGTACATACTTCCAAGACCGCCCTTAGCTGGTGAAGAGGCTGCAACTCCGGCAACAAGACCGGCCGGTGAGTGTTCTACAACAGCAGGTTCTTGCGGCAGAGAAATTGTGTTGTGTCCGAAATGATAAGGCATTCCATGACCCACTTTGTCTATCCATTTTCTGTACTCAGCCACCCATGTGTCTGCCGACTTCAAGTTGAGGTACAATTTCTTGGTTGGAATCTTTTCTTTCATTAGAATTTCATTCTGGGATGACAGAAACCCCATATCTTGCTCAAAAACTTTAGATCCAATTTGATGGAAGTACCATTGAGGAATCAGCTTGACCACTGCAGCTGTCTTTGTTCCTCCAAACCTCACAATGAGCATGGATTTTCCTTGTCCGGCAGGTCTACAAAGAAAAAGCCCCGAAAAGTACTGTTTTTGCCCCTTCTCATCGACATATTCTCTACTATTGGATAACACACATGGCGCCTGAAACCTCAAGAAGTTCAGTAATGCTTGATCCTTATCTCTACCCCACCATCCTGCGAAACCTCGATCAGTGTGCTCAGTCACCTCAAAACGCAGTGCCTGAGCATCTTCCCTTTTAGCAGTCCAATCTGTTCTATCATGGGATATTGGTATATGTGCAGGATCCATGAGGTTTTCAAGAAGTATGGAATGATCATAAGGGAGTTCATGGGTGGCCGATGTATCTTGAAATCCTGGCCTCGCAAAATTCTCAAACCAAGGAAGCTTACTGTCATTAGGTGGTGTATTTGGATTCATCCACACCCATACAACTCCTTGAGAATCCTTCACCTTGTAAGTTTTTGCACAAGCAGATCGAGGAATCGCCGCATTTGCAGGAAGCTATGGGTCAGGAATTTCATCCTGGTTAACTTGACCATAGAGGCAAAAGAAGAAAAAACAAACACAGCATTTGAGGAAACAAAGGACATTGGAAATTAAGACAAACCTGAGGTATCTTCACACATTTGCCTTCCCCGTCAAACTGCCAACCATGATATAGACATTCAAGTCTTCCATCCATTAGTTGTCCTTCCGACAATTTAGCTAGTCTAATGCAAGGGAGAAACATCAAGATTTCACATTACATGCTTTCGAACATCAAGATTTAACAGCTTACCAACAAGATCTTCCACAAAAGATATCATTCAAGAAGCAAATTTGAAGCTCCAACAAAAGAACACCCATAAATTTTATGAGAATGAAAGCATTACCTATGAGGACATCTATCTTCAAAGCACTTTAATTGACCTTCTCCATCTTTGTATAAAACAATCTGTTTATCAAACACAGTAAGTCCCAAAGGAGCATCATCAGGAACATCCTTTGTAAGATAAAGTGGGTACCACTCATTCTTCCAATCATACTCCACAACCTCTCTCTCCTCTCTCCCCTCCTCACTTCCCAGAATGATCACATCAACACTGCCATTTTCTCCGCCCACCTTGCTCTGATCACCAACTGATGATGGAGGCACACTCACTGCATGGCACTTAATGGACGCTTGGATTGAGTGTAGGATTGGTTTGTGCATGTGGGGTTTGGTGGAAATTAGTGTTGGTGGAGAAAGTGGAGAGAAACATAAAGGTTTTGTGAGTGAAGATGATGGTGGGGTGAGAAATGACAGTAAAGCCATATTCTTTAATGATCCAGAACTACTCTTTCTGGTGTGTGGAGTCTAAATAGAAAGAACGTATAGAGAATGTCAAAATATGTAAGAATGGAAGAGAAGAGAAGGAAGTAGGACTGAAGGAGCTGCTGGCAAGCAGTTTCCGCCATTTCTGGCCACACATCATCTCTGTACAGTGGACAGTTTACTTTGGCAACACCAGCACGACAATCCACCACGTGTCCTCATAGAATTGATTTGCCAAAAAAATTAGATTTTTCATTGAAAAAAAATTAATCCATTCAATGTACCAATACCATCTCATTATTGACCTTCACAGCTCCTTTCACAACATTTGATGAAATAGCAGACTGAAAATATCGAGACAAAAACATCTTATCAACACCAACATACAACGAAAGAACCTTGTAAACAACTTAAAAGCATAAAACAGGCATTGTTATTCTACGTACATTTGAAGAATTAGTTGGCCACCCCTTCGGAGAGATCCTATCCGTTGGTGACAGAACAAGTTTGTCTAATCTCCCCTTCCCCATCTGTCTTCACTCCAATGCTGGTTAGCTTCACGAAAGACTGGCTCCAGCTCTCGAAGAACAGTTCTTGGTCATTTGCAAAATCTTCCACTAGTTTTCTGCACCTTTGGTCACTTAGAAGCACGGAATCTGATTGGAACAGCCCTTTGTTGATGACAATGTTTCGAAAATACTGGTTATCAAATGTTGAGGACGTTTCAGGATCATTATCAACTGTTACTGATGCACTTGCTCCTGCCGGACACTTTTTCATTAGCTCTTGAGCATACGTGCTGTCTAGAGATGAGTCGACGAGTGTGAGTTGTCCCTTGGAGTTCTCTTGGAACCGGTCTCTGAAAGAATTGCAATGAGCTGTTCCTATTGTGTGAGCTCCTGCAAAAAGTAACGAATGATAAGATAGTGCAGTTAATTAATATGTGGATTGACAGAATGAGCAGGAGCAAAGTGAATACTGCATCTATTTACCTGATAGAATAACAAGATCTTCGAAGGATAAACCTTTCGAAGTGAAGCTGTTGATCATTTCATTCATTGTAAAACTTGTATCTACAATATTTGGCCTGACATTTGCAGCTGATGATACGGTCCGTCTCTTCTGCCGGTCAGAATGTCGACCGTAGGTCCACCAGTCTGTTTCCACATTCTTCATGGATGAATAATCAATTAACAAAAAAGCATACATATATTATGAGAAATTCAGAAGACTGTGAAGAGATTTTACAATTACAACAGCATCTCTAGCAGCCAAGGCGACGATATCAGCGCAAGAAACTACCCCAGGGCACAAGATTTCAAGTGTTCGTTTTGCTCTATCCATAACTGAAAATCCACCTACAGATCTGTTTGCTGGATCTCCCTGCTCCGTTCCATTTCCTTGCAGCAGTATAGATGCATCACATCCCTGTAACAGTAACAAATACCACCAAGTAAGGAAAACTACCAACAACTATTTACTTAAACATAGGAAAACGGAATATGTTAGTCTGCAGTTAATATCAAATCATCTGGGGGTGGTTGTTCTGATCAACAATATATGGGTTGTTCTCTGCAAACATTCTTTGATAGCTCTGACCAGAGTGGCTCAAACCCGTGAATGACATGACAGATAAAATAGCAAATAATTTGAATGATTTTAGCCTAGAACACATATCTTCTAAGCACGGTCCATTTTAAATGTTTCAAACATTATAGTCCAAGAATTCTTTAAACTTGCCAAAGCTGAAAGATATATATAGAAGCTGAAAGATAATTCGATTGAACCAATCAATGCAATAATACATTTGCCCACAAAACATTTACCTCCACAAAGCAGTCGTGCAAAATCAAGCGAAGGAGCTTCCCTGGGATGGTTGGGTCATCAGAGGAAGCTGATCGCACCGTATTTGAAACTATCAACTCAGCAGTTGGACAAGAGAATTCATAGAAGTTGAAAGCGAGGGTGGCTTCAGAAGGAGAAGCAACCAGCAATAGGAAAACTAGGATATTGCAAAAGATAGTCATAGAAGGGAATGGCATTGATTTGTCTCCATTTGGGTTCTGAGTTGGCTTGGCTCGCTCTTTCGACATGAGCGCTACACTAGTCTTATTAACTACGTATGCATCCACTTCTTATAAAGAAACAATGGTGACCTCGTGTTTCTGCATTCATAATAACAGCATTTATACGGTTAGTTGATGTCAGAAGTTAGATGAGCTTTTTTTCCAAACAATTAACAGTGTGTGTGTGTAGCAGTACCACAAAGTTTAAGAGGCACTTCTCCCTATATTTACCAAAAATATCAGGATTTATGAATAAAAATTCTTACAATTTTCTAGGCTGAAGATGCCAACGCAAGAAAACGAAAGCCCATCTGGTTTCCTCATGCCAAGTACTGCTGCGCCATTCTTACCCATCTGAACATGGTATTCCCAATTATTAAACCACGTGCCACCATAAATATGCTACCGTGACAGATGGGGAGGCTATAAAACAGATAGGTGTTAGTGTTATGTTATGGCTTCTTTATCTCAATACTTCTTTTTCCATTCTGATCCAAAACACACTTGGTGTACTTTAGCTAGCACATGAATTATTATTTATTACACAAATACACAACGAGTCAGGATCAACCCTCAAAGAACACAACCACTGAAAATTAAGGAACCTGAAAAAGGTGCAATATTAAGTTAAGCTAAAATTGTGGTTCAGATGTTCATATTCCTACCCACACGATACCGCATGTGAACCAGTTATACATTTTCTTATGGGGATTAGTGCTTCATAAAAAGAGAAATCACAAGAAGACCATAACCGAGCATGATGTTCCTCTATTCATTCTCAGTTTCTACATCCTCAACTTCACTGCTTTCTTCCAATTCCACCAAATCATCAATGGGAATTTCTTCACTGTTATCAACAAGAGGACCTACACATTCATCATGGTAAAATCAAGCTCATAAACGGCAGCGATTTTGTAAAGAAATACCACTTCATCTAGTTTCAAAACAAAATAGAGATGTAATCTGTTACATCATGATAAAATCAAACATGCAGCCAAAGATGAACAGTGGTATTTTTGTGACTTCTTGATGAAAACTAGTGACAATACTTACCTCTCTGAATTAATTCGGCAGTGGTATAGCTTGGCTCTCTAAAACCTGGTGAGCTATCAAGAAGATATGGAAGATTCAAGAGACGTAACAAAGATTCTGTCTGAGGATTCCTAGGACATTCTGCAACACCAAAAATAATTAAAACTAAAAAAAATACATTTGCCGTCCTCATTAATATGCTGTATAAGTCAAATTCACAAGCACGGATATTTGTGAAGGCCTCTGACAGTAATTTCCAGGACAAAGCTGAGTACTTCTTTGAGATGACTAATATCAAAATTCATCAAAATATTCATGAATCTTTAAATAAGTTAACTCATTGTAGATTAGCTATGTGCATTATACAAATTCTGAAAAATATGATATATTTTGGAACCGTTCAAAATTATGGTTACCTGAAGAAGAGGTCTTTGAGTGAGGTTGAGAGGGATCAAAACATGGTGCAGTCTGTGCAAATTTGAAAGGTTTGGCTCCTTGCTCTTCAAGCTTGCTTCTCACCCATTTACGACAGTCTTCAATTTCTAGTTGTGTTTCCCTTCAAATATAAAATAAGAGTTACCAACTATCAATAAAGACTCCAATATGAATAAAATTTAGCAGTTCTGCCCGTTCGTGGCAAAGATACGTACTCAAATTTTGCATTTGTAAATGTCAGTGGAAATATACAATTGAATTTCCTGGTAATTGCCAACCATTCTTCATCATATTGAATCTCATAAGGTCCAGGCCCTGATTCCATCTCAATAATCTAAAGAAAAAAAGACTAGTCCCCATAATTTAACACGCAAACTTATAAAAACACACCAATTAAAATATCAACAAAGGATAAAAGGGTCTGAACCTGTAAAAATTTTTTGCCAGGAAGACATTTATCAAGTGCCAGGAATTTTGTCAGCGGTCCACCTTCCCCATGTTGAACGAGAGCAGCAAACTTACAGTGTAAATGAGCTGAAAACCAATAGGGAGGTCTTAATTTCTCCAACAGCTGTGCAGCAGCAGTACTTCCAAGGCTTCTTTCTTGAATCTGCAACATTTTTAACAACATACATAACCAACGGCTTTTAGATATTAAGCATATGGCTCCACTAATACTCAACCTAGCAAAGTAACAGTAATCATCAAAATCGTTAGGTACCTCTCTCTCAAAATGTCGCTTGAACCGAACAAGCTGCCTCCAGTTTCCACAATCAGTAATGCCAAGAGGCCAGTCATGTGATAGAAAAATATCAATGGGTTCCTCAACTTGCATAAGCTTGTGCACATCATACTCACGAACATGGTAAACAGACCTTATAGTTCTCTGATCATAAGGGGGCCTCTCAAAATGCCCTGTTTATAAAAAGTCCGATTCAATCATTCAAGTTTCCATAGCATAACAAATAAATACTTCAAAAGAAGGTAAAAACTAAACCTAGTCTATAATCGCGGGCATTGTAAATCCCAGAAAGTCCACCAATTCGGATGTTCCCAAACTTCACCACCCCAGCAAACCCCAAGAAGTAAATATTCGGCGCAGCCCATCCTCCATAATATCTTTCAACAAAATTAAAAAGACAAAAACAACACCATCAACACATTTGATATTCTAGTACTTGAAGCTAATGCGTTTAGCATCGATTCAAATAATAAAAGCTCAAACCATCTTATATGCTTAAAATCATAATATTTTTTTTCACTCATAACCACTAAATTGACTACAACAAACACTTTGCACACTCTCGCTAGTACACATTCTATTGCACCTTCCAATTACAATGTGATGCACAAAAAAGATAAATCAACATAATCACGCGAAAGAACACAACAGACTTCTTTGCGAAAAAACAAATTCCCGCAAAACAAAACGTGTAATAAACGAAAATCGCAATCGCGACAACTAACAATCACTCAAAACATAGCATATAACAATAACAACTTACAATTCCCACAAGTAATTAGAAGCCTCATGATTCCCACCGATAAAAATGGTAGGAAGTGGAGCAACTTTTTGTCCGGAATAGTACTTCCAGAAAGACTTCATTTCTCGATATTTTTGCGGAACACTTAAGCTTTCCATATCGCTCGCATTTCTCACGGCCTAAAATTTCAGAAAAGAAAGAAAAAGAAAGTCAATTCAAATCATTAAAAGTAAATTTATTCGGAAATAGAAGTACCTGAAAATCGCCGCAACAGAGAAGGAGGTCGATTTTGGTGGAATGTAACTGCTCGTAGTGTTGGATTGTTTGGTAAACTGTTTCTAAATCTCCGTGCATGCATCCTTCTACTGCTATTTTCATATTGACCTAAAACCTACCGTTTACGAGTTTCAATTCGAAGAGAAGTGGAGAGAGTTTAGATGAGTAGCCGGCGTTTTACTCCGTTTCAGTCAAACGACCACGTACTGAGCTGAGATGTCACGTTCGGTAGCGAGTCTACGGATTTTACTAAATTAGTAAATCATCAAAATTATAAATAAATAATTACCAGATCAAAATTATAAATTATGACATTCGTAATATTTTAGTCATTATTTAATCTAAATAGTAAAAATTACTTTTCCATCTGATTTTATGGTGATGTAAAAAAGATAATTGGTTAGTCATTTTTAAAGTGTGTTAGACTTAAAATATTAATAAGGACATTTTAAGAATATATTAGATAAAAATATATTTTGTGTCGTATAAATTGGAGCATTCAAATGACTATTTTATGTAATATAAAATGGGACAGAATGAATATAATTATTTAAATTATTTTTTCGTTAATTATTTAAATTAAGTGTTTGGTGTGAATATTTTTATTTTAAATATGAAATTAAAATATATTACAAAAATAAAATAAATAAATATTTAATTAAAAATTAAATTAAATAAAAAATAATAAAAATATAAAATTTTTATTTAATGCAAGAAGAATAATGTATATATTTATATTGTAAAAAGAAAATATTTTGACCGATTTTTTTACATTTTTTTAATAAAAAAATAAAAAAAAAGGTGAATTATACTTTTATATAAATTTTCAAATATTCTTACAAAAATATTGTAACGCCCCGAAAATTAGCCCATTTAACTTGAAAATAATAATTATGGATAAGAATGAAACATGTGTGCGCGCGTTGTTTGATTCCTCGCATGTGCCGAGGAAGTTGTGTAAACTATGGTTGAAACCAAAGTGATGAATGCCCATATCTTTGAATGAAAATGTAAATGATGAAATAATGTAAATTTAGTTGAGAGTGAAAGATTTTAAAGTTGTGAGACATGCCTTGAAAGTTGGGTGACATACGTTATTCATACTGGAATTTCAAAAATCTGGATTTTGTTGGCATACATTAATTTCAAAATAAACATATGCTATCGGGGGTCTGGACATGTCATTAAATGTCCGAAAACATTCCAAACCGAGCCAAAAACATCCTACAACCTCTCAAACACTCTCCCAACAACCGTCCACCATTCCTAAGCCCTTCCTAACATGAAACCTACCAACAAACAT
>CANYCX011692159.1:0-14938 GCA_948193385.1 Breynia disticha f. nivosa | reverse complement strand
GTTTTACATGTATCGCACATGTTATTTCATCTCGAAGTTATAAATGTTGATTTTAAATTGTTGTCTTATAAAAAGAAAAAAAAATATGGTCCTAAAATTGTATTTATCGAAAATGGATAGAAATGGATTTGGGCGTCACAGGAGCAGCCAAGTGTGTCCTTACTTTGGAGAGAAATTAGAGCAACTTGAGTCACAATTTGGGGAGCTAAATGTGCAAATGTGATTCATATTTTAATGATAAAAATTGGATGACATAGAATTGTCATGAATGTGACTTATCCAAGTCATGAATTGGACCTTCAATTAAGCCATTCATGGCACTTGGTGGAGGTCATAAAAATGGGTAGATTGCAAGTCACATTTGTGACACAAATGGATCACGAATTAGACTTCAAATGGTAAACATAAATTGAAGTTTGGGAGTGATTTGAGGGTAGAATTGTGGTCATGTTCGTGACCTTAAGTGTCGTGAATTGACTCTAAAATGTGGTGAACGTGACTCATATCTTGGAGTATTACAACCAAGAAAATCATCTAAAACGTGACTACTTATGAGTCACAAATTGGAAAGCAAGAAGGGGAATTCGTGACACTCATGTAAGGAGAAAATTTTGGGTCAAAAAATATATCACAAAATTTAATGCTTATGTTTTTAGGCACGACCCATGTGTATCTCCTGTATATCTGTATATCAACCTGGAATCAATCAAACATATATCTTATTACGTATAATATAACCTTAATATCAAACATACATATGTACTGGTTATCGACATACATCTCAACCTAAACTAACATTTAAATACCCTGTATAATCATGTTATATATCATATGATCATAGCACACACATAGCATGCAAACAACTATCTATACTTATTTATATATGAACATGTCTGGCTATATAGAGAGAGTATAGAAGAGCAAAAGTTGACCCCACCTAATGGATTATCTTCTGGTAAACTTCTATCCAACTACTTGATCTTGAAACAAAATATAGAAATCTCACATTGGTGAGCTATGAGATCAGTGAGTAATCATTTCGTATTAATTATCAATTCATATTCATAACTGATATTGAAATTTTGAATATTTATAAATATATGTGTTTGCATGTATAACTTATCTTATAAATATGTAAATTGTATTAATTTCATATTTCATTTAAACATGTAAATTGAGGTCTGTACTATTATCATATAGTCTGTATTCATTTTTAATTTACTCAATGTGCAAAATTTGCTACTATATATATATACACACACACATGCGCGCACTTGTGTGCACATATATGTTATTATATAAACATCTAAATGTGTTCATTTTTGTGATATGTATAAATATCATTTATAACTATATAATAAATAGCCACCCGTCCTCTGCAATACCCAACTATTCTCTATGATAAACCTGTACCAACATATAACCGTACTTAAGTCCAACCATCCTATACAATATTCTGTATAATGCACCCCTCCTCTATAATATCCTTTATAAAACCAAGTGACCTCTATAATATCCAATTGTTCTCTACAATAATATGTATCAATCTCCATACATATATCACATGTAAAAATTTATTTAACATATATCATATATAAAAATAAGTTGTATCAATCATGTGACTATAAGAAATCATGTGCACGTATGTAATGCCGCAAAAATTTGTCCATTTTAACATGGAATAATGTTGATAGAAAAATGTTTAATTCAAATGAGAATAGTGTATATTGTAAGTTCGAAAGATGTTTAATATAAGTTGTAAATATGTATACATGTGGATATGTATGACTATGATCGAAAGAGAGTCAAAAAAGGAAAATAGTGTTGGAAAAGAGAGATTAACGTATCTTAACTATGGCTAAACATACGTTATTCTTGAGAAGTGATGAATAACTTATGTTTAGGGGAAGAATAACGTACATTATTCTTTCCTGTTTTCCTAAAATCTCATTTTTAGTAACGTACATTAATTACAAAATAAACATACGTTATCGGGGGTCTGAACATGTTATTAAATAGGCAGAACACATCTTATTTCGGGATAAAGCATATCCCAAACCCTCTACCCTCTCCCAACCATGAAACACTATCCCTAAGCCTTCCTAAACACCATATCTCCCTACAAACCTCATGTATTCAATAGATTAACAATAATACAATCCTTCCATCCGATTTCCTCTTGGCTAGGGTTTGAACAAAGGTAAGAATCCTTAATCCTAGGATAAAAGGTGTAGGAAATTAAGTAAATTTGGTAGGTTTTTGTTGGGTTTTTGTTGTAGTTGCTTTTTCAATAAGTATTTAACCCGAAAACATAAGATTTGGTGGGATTTGAGAAATTAGGTTTTATAAGAAATTTGGGGTTTTTAAAGAAAATCAGTAGAGGATGTTGAAATTAGGTACATTACACAATGAGTGATAGTAAATGCGACTTAATATGTGTAGGTATTGACATTTGGGAATACGAATTGAATTTGAGGAAGAGCCTATTTGGGAATTTTTGAGGTAAGTGTTCTTTGATGCTTATTATGACATATGTATCTTTGTATGATCAAGCTCTTGCCAGCAATGTCTCCTTTTGTTTGGGATGATAGCAAAGTGGTTTGGAAGTTTGTGTGAATTGGTTAGAAATGGTGTGGATTGTGATTAGCATGTTTGAATGCTATTTTGATGACTTGATCAATGTTGTGAGATTTGTGTAAGAATAAATAAAAGTCCTAATGTGTTATGAAATAAGCTATCCTAGCTTAGTTATTGTGAGTTGAGTTTTACATATATTGAAAGTGTGAAGTTACCCAATGTAAGTAACTTGTACAGTATGTGTAAATGGTGAGTTGTATGGCCTTAAGGCATGCTTGTAAGTTGTGTTTGGTATGTTGGAATGTGCTAAGAAAGAAAGGAACTAATATGACTTACTTGCTTGTGAGATGACCTAAGATGATGGATTGTATGGTACTTGCTCTGCTTTATGTTGTGATGAATCATGTTATGTTGTCATATGCACGATATGAATGTTCCTTATTGACTATGTGATGGACTCTCTTTGAGTTACATAAGAGTGTGTTGGTTTATGCCACTAGTTTGGCTATGTGAGCATATTGGATCATGTGTGATACAAATTGATTTATGGAACCCTCATATGTTTGTGTTATTATGAAAGTTTGAGATGCGATTGGAAATGCATATGTTGCATTCACTCATTTCATGATTTGGAATTTGTATGAGTATGTTGTATGTTCATGCTTGATACGATAAAAGGAAGCCGAGATGTTCTTCCTCGGAAGGCAAGATGTTCTTCCGCGTGATAAAATAAGGGGCATTGCCAATCGAGCGAGAGCTCAAAATAACGAGTATTGCCAATTGAGCGAGAGCTCAAAGTAAGGGGTATTGCCAATCGAGCGAGAGCTCAAAGTAAGGGGTATTGCCAATCGAGGGAGAGCTCAAAATAAGGGGTATTGCTAATCGAGCTAGAGCTCGATGATTTGATGACGAGCGAGAGCTCGATGATTTGTTATCGGTCCAGACCTGATGTTTTTAGACCCTGGGGTACATATGTGTGGACAATGTATTAGCATTGTATTGACATTCATTTTTGAATACATTATATTGGTTGCATAGAAAATGAATGTGTGATGGTTATGATGTGAGATTTGACTCGTGATTAAGCAAAAATGTGTTTTGATTGAGTTATGTGCAATGTGTACAATTGTGTATGATCATGCATCGTTGTGATTGTGATCCAATAACTTCTGAATGGATGATAAGTGCTCTTATATGAGCTTTATGGAATGAGCCTGTGTTATATGTGTTATGTGTAATGGCATGTGTATGCAAATTTTTGTTGAGTGGTTATGGAATGATGATAATGAGACGATTATGTTTTGAGTAAAAATAAGTACGAGTTGTGAGTTATATGATGTTGTGTGATGTTGAAAATTAGATGCTAAAAATGATGGATGCGATATGTGGTTATGAATTAAATGAGGGTGGCATGTGTGTGCATTTAAATTGTTGGGATTGTTGGTAAATTGTTATTTATGATCTTGATTGTGTAAGGGAAATATGAAATGGGTTAATTAGAATAAAACATAAATGGTATGATATGTATTGTGGTAAACCAGATTGTAAGTAAATTGAAAGTGAAAGGAAAGGATGTGAATATGTACGTGAATTGTGTATATTTTGAGTTATTAGATCCATTAGGTTTGTATGTGGTTATGTACGTGATGGTGTTCATGTTTGAGTTTGTTGTCTTAAGGTTGTTGTGTGTGGTTATAAGAAATGTAAGTGGTAGATTAAGAATCTAATAGGGTTGGGATGCTCAAAGTGTGCATGATCATATGTGTTATATGATTTAATGTGGAATGATGATTTAAGGTTGATAAGTGTGTTAATCATGTGTTTAATGGATGATTATGATGATGTGAATGAATGAGAGAGTTGTATGAATGACCTAGAGGTTGTTTGTCATGTCAAAAGTTGTAAAAGATGTGTATGTATGACATACAACTCGGAAATAGGGCAGAATGGTTCTGAATGAGGTTAACGTACGTTATTGAGTGAAATAATGTACATTACCAACTTAAACCTACGTTATTTTGGAAGTTAACCTACGTTATTCTTGACCTGGAATTGTATTTATGCCTGTTGATGATTAACGCACGTTAATGGCTGGATAAACCTACGTTAATGTGGTTCAGAGTTTAGCCCGAATAATGTGTTAATGATTATCTAAAGTGAGATAATGGTTTACGATGATTCCTTAACATATAAATCACCTAAAAGACTTGTTTGTGGCATGGTAATGGAAAACCATTAGGGAATTTAGGTTCGTATACGACATTTGTGTTCCTTGAACACACCCGTATAGGCCAAAAGTTCCCTTGTGCATTCAGCATAACAACTATAGGGATCCACTTACTGGGTATTTCTATATATTCACCTTTGTTTTGCTGTGTAAACGTGTGCAGAGTGACAGGTACTGTTGTCAGGTCTATGTGATCGGCAAGGCTAAGCGGTGCGATACTGAAGGTCAAGCTCATAGTAGTTTTGGTTTTGTGTATGGTTGCATATCGATACATACATTAGTATAGATGTGATTTATAAACATATCATGTTAAATATTTTCCATAGCTTCCGCTTATTGAAATTTATTTTATGTATGGACACCGTCGGTCTTTGTGAAATGAGTTGTAAACTTGATTTCTAATGGTTTCCTCCTTCAGACTTAAGTGTTTTAAAAAAATGGTGTAAAAATTGTTATTTATTTGAAAATGAGTTTTACGAAATTTGGCGTCACAACGTATATCATTCATATTCGCAGGATATATATAATTTACGTATTTGTGTACGTAAATTTTTGTCCTATGTAAGTATGAAGTCATGAGGGATCATGTACTTCCTTTATTATGTCTTTTAATCTGTGTTTCATTTGAACGTCTAATATTGATTTGTTATCTCTAGTTTATCTGAAAAATCATTTTATTCTTTCATAGGCATATGCTTCTATTTTCATTGTGCAAGTAAATTTATCTTTCCCGTGATTAACGTGTATGCATCATTCAAGCTCAAACAACAAATCATAAATATCAATCATCACACAAAACACTCCAACTAGCATATGTGCAACCCTGCATGCCACTTCAAGAATCTCACACTCTAGCAATTTTAAGTGTTCACATATAATCAATATCTAATATATAATCGCACACAATCAATATGGCATATTCTTTAATTATTTGTTCTTTAAGTGATCACAGTTATAACCATATATAAAAGTGAGTCTAGATTACTCACATTTAAGTTTGTATTATCCATAGGTCCTCTCAACTCAAATCCTGGTACTGTCGTCTAAGAAAAATCATCACATAAATACAAACAATAATCCTGTAATTCAATACCATTCTGAATATAAAATTTTAACCAACATATATGTATAAATTCTCAAAATTATATGAATAGAAATTAAGAACTTGGTAACCGTTCTTATCTTTATTCCTTTGTAATCATTTATACCGTATTTCCTATAATCGATAATTGATTTTTCTACTGTATTATTTTGCTCTCACTCAACTCTCAATTTCTTCCTCTCTCGTAACTCTCTTAACTCTCTCTCTGTTTCCTCTCCTTTTTCTTCAGCTTTCATTTTTCTTCTATTTCCTTTTTAAACTCTGATTGTTTTGCTTCCTCTTGCTTCAATTTTCAACATTTTCAAAATTGTACCAGATTACCAAAATATGTGTGGTCATAGTGGATTACTCGTTGTCGTTGCCACCATGCGTCTTTCTCCCAGACAACGTAATTAACTACGCGTGGTTGTGGCACTACACGTAGTCTTCCATAACGTGTATTCTTAAGAACCCTGTAAAAATTTCACCAAGTATATATATATATATATATATATATATATATATATATAATATGAATCAACTGGCTTTCATATATATTATTTTTTAATAATAATCTAAAAAACACTCAAAATACTAATTTATCGAATTTATTCTTAATTATGTTAATCATTTCACTGATCTTAGGGTTTTAGAATGAGAATGTTATGGGACAATTGGACCAAATTTGGTAATTAGACCCAAAATATTTAAAGCTCAGAAATTAGGAATCCCAACATGATTAATTAATGTTTAAGACATAAATTATTCAATTGAATAATGTTGTCTTAAAGCAAATTAAAGGAAAGAGAAAAATAAAAGGCTTGTAATTATCTTCTTTTAACAGAATATATATAAGAAATAAAATTGAATTTTGAATTCAATTTTTTATCCCACAAGGCCGACCACTAATAGAGGGATTAGGGGAGATATTATTGTGTTTTAAACTTAATGTTTCTCTCTTATAGACTAACATACATGACCTTAAGAGAATAAAGAAGAAAGAGAATTAAAAACCTAGTTTTGAACTTCTTCTTATTCCTCTCTACACACCATTTTTGAAACCTACGCACCAAAACCCTAACCTTTGATTTCTTCACTTTCTAAACAAAATAAACATACTTTTAAAGGTTGGTTGTGAGCTTTAAACATGTCAAAGGTGTTTGTTTAGAGAGAACTTCATTCAAAATCCATAAAGGTCAGATTTTTGTCACTTTTAAAATGCTAATACACATGTTTTTCTTGATTCTATATGTAGGGTTTTAGAGGGATCATGTTTGGGATCCTGTGGTGATCTTGAAGATAATCTTGTTCTTGTATCAAGGTTGTAGTTGCTTGCTCTTGATGAAGAAAATTTTGCCATTTACTTTAAAAGCTAAAAAGATCCTTCTTTTACAGTAATATTTGAATCTTTTACATTAAATCTTTGCTTTTTATGCCATGGCATGTCATTATGATTGAAAAGGTGTGATATTGAATGTGTTTATATGTGTTTTGGTGGAAAATTCCACTTCCATAATTGCTTAGACATGTAGAAAATCCAACAAAACAATCTACATTTGCCCTTCTTTGGACAGCCAGTCCAATCCATTGTCAGTAGGATTAGATCTGTCAACAATTCTACAACATGAATCTTTATAACATAGTTTCTATGCACAGTATGCACCAATATTATCCCACCTAAAGTAGTATAAACTCCTAGGATTTTGGTTAACGATTCAAGTTTTATTATCAATGTATGTTCCACTCTAGATATTATGAATGAATGAGTGGAACTTAGATCTATTAATGTATATATAGTAGCATCAAATAGCTACAACTCATCGGTAATAATCTTGAGAGCATTTAAAGCTTTCTGTTGGGACATGGAAAACACTCTACCCTATCCTTGTTGTTGAGCTTTTAGAACTCCTCCTATCCCTCTACCAGATGATGTACCTGATACTGCTCCTCTACCCCTGCCTCTATTGGCATTGGTTATTTGTGTCATAATCTTACACTCTATACTATTGGCTGGGGTTTAGCTACATCTTTCTTTATTCCCATTTGTTAAATTGATTTGGGCAATTCTGGGTGAAATTCCCCTGATGACGACATAAATAGAAACCTTCTGTCAATGCCTTACAATCACATCCCTATCCCAATAGCTTAGAAATGATAAAATAGACGTAGTAACTACAATTAAACCAAATATAAACTTTATATATACCACTCATACGATATGAGAATAATGAATACATCTTATGATCATACAAAGCAATAGTAAAAATGACAGACAGTAAAAGAGAAGTATTACAAATGAAAAATATGTTAAGTGATGACAACACTCCGGGCATGTTGAATTAAAATTTGGATAGAGAAAATTACACTCTGGGTGTGCTACTTTCAATGTTAGTCGTGTCGCCAACAGAGCCGTGTTGCCCTATGAAACGATCGTTTTGTGCTTTTAAATATGTATGACTCCAAGAAATTTAAGCAAAAGGTGTCACATAAAAATAGAATAAACATAGTAAATCATCCCAAACCCTTAAAACCTTCTAAAAAGCAAAATTTTTCAACAAGAATACACCATACAATCTTTAATTCAAAAATATTAAAAGAAAGAGGAAGATTGGTGATAAGAAATAAGAGGAAGAGGAAAAAATTTCATAATGTAAGAAAAACCAAATGGAATTTTTTTTAGTTTCAATCATGAAATTTAGGGATTTTATTGAGGATTCGTAGTAGAATTTGTTAGTGAAGAAATGAAAGAATGAATAAGAGACAAAGTAGTATTTTCATGTGTATATACATGGTATAGAGTCATATTTAGAATAATACTAAGCTTGAGATTATTGTTTGATATATATGATAATTATTTAGATGACAGTACCATGATTAGGGCCTAAGGGAACTCTGAATGTTTTAGATTAACAAATGAGTAATCTAAACTCACTTGTATGTTGTTCATGATGTGATCACCTAAATAAAAATAATCAAGAAATATGTATTTTTTATTACTAAAGATAATACGTTTATCAGATGAGATATATGAGACTATTAGAAATACTAAAGAGCGAGATGTTGAAGTTGCATGTAGAAGTTGCACCATTACCACTTTGCCTATAGTAAAAGTGTTTTATATGATGAATGTTCATATTCAAATAAAATTTTTAAGATTGAATGATGCATACATGATAATCACAAAAAATAAAAGTTTATTTAGAAAGTAAATGGAAGCATAATGCATATGTGATGAATAAGATGAAAGCAATAATACATGAATGCTTATATTGTTGTTAATGAGAAAATGACTATATACAACATAAGATGAATGATATGAAGTTGATATACATGAGTGTTTATATACATTCAATAAGTACAAATGTTCAAACATGATATATGTTGATTATATAGAGGAGGAGAATGTTGATGTGATGGGAAATGTATATGTATTGGGATAAATGGAGATGTGCAAAAAATGTAATGGTGATATGCAAAAATGTAGATGGAGATCTGTAGAAATTTAAGATGTGTTAAAATATGGAGATGTGAAGATTAAATTATAAGTGACATATGGAACGAATACAAAAAATGACATAAACCATCATAGGAATTATATGACAAATGATGCCTATGCTCATAGGTTACATGTTCAAATGAATGAAAAGTAGAAAAAAGGAATGAAAATGAATATAAATGTCATATGATATCTTAAGTATTTAGTTATTTAGAATGATATATAGGTCATTCAATTTAGTTTATATATTACTTACTCACTGAATTTTTTGGTCCATAAAAATGAACATTTTGTTTCAGGTCCATGAAAGATAGATAAGAGAAGTCAAAGTTTGATAATATCAGGTTGGACAACTGCCAGCTCCAAAAAATCTCTCTCTCATTTATATATATAGATATGCATATTACATATGTCATTCATAGTGTTTGTGTGACAAATAGATTTACGTAGAATGATATAATTAATAGGATTATATTTCTTGTAAAATTTTAGGGTTTGATAATGAGAGTTTGGATGATAAAATATTGATGATTAAATGGATATATTGGTTTAATGTGTGTTATTAATATTGAAGGTTTTATGTTTGATTAAAAGTTTGTTGTTATAAAGTAAAATGTTTTTAATAGGTTAACAAATAATTGATAGTTGGTATAATATTCATTGAGATTGTTGTTAGCTTGCATATTATGAAAGTTAATACTAAATGGATTGATCGAGTACTCAACACATGCCATGTTCTAATTTGTGTTAACAATCTTTAGTGTAATGTTCATATTTTACTTGTCTAACATGGGTCGTGTAAAATGCCACAGGTAGAGAGTGGTCATTTACATGAGATGTGGAATGAACCGCGATCTTAGTATTTATGTGTAAAATATTTTGGATAGGAATGTTTAATCAACACGAGGACCATGGAAAATGGATGTAGTGTTAGTATAACATAGGTTTGTGCCCATGGGACATGTTAAACTAACACAGGTTGTGCTTAAGACTGTGTTGAATGATAAAAAGGTATACAATGCAGTTAAAATTTATAGAAAAGATGAATGGAATATAAATGAACCAAAAATTTTTTAATTATTTGTATTTACATTGCATGTCCATTTAAAAGAAAAGGTAAAAAATCAAATAAAAATGTTAATCACATATTAAAAATGCATAATTAGATTAGGGTGTTGTATTTTAGTATCGTAGCAGAGATATGATCATTAAAGGACATGATAACACATGATATATGAATGAATATGTGACATGAATTGTGTGTGATGTTGTAAAGTTATTTTTATTTTCATAAGAATCATGGCATATATTCATAGTTCACAAGAGAGAAAAGTGGTAGGTGATCCAAAGGAGTTTGTTGCAATGTCATATGTATCATTATATCATGAATTATGTACTTCAGTGAATTCCAGATATTATTTAGCTAAAAAGATTAGAGGAAGTTTTTAATATGATGAAATGTAATTAAAAGGTCAAAGAAATGATTCCTAGGGTTATGTAGAATATAATATATTGGATATGACGCAAGACAAATTGGATTGGTATTGGTTATATGCAAAGATGTATTAATATGAAAAGATATTTGCATATTGATGAATAAGAGCTACATAGCATATGTATATTTTACAGTGAAGAGTAGGTTTAGTTGTACTAAGTCAAGAATAGGGTATGATAATAAGTATTAAGATTGTTACAATGATTAAAATGACAATGTTTAAAGTTTAAAGCAAAGACATCAAAAGAAATATAATAGAAACATGAAATAAAGAATTAATATAAAGAGGAAAAAAAGAATGACGATAAAGTTTATCAAAAGTGATGAAACAAAAGAACATTTCAATAGATTGTTACATAAGTAGTTGAAAGAAATACAAAAATAACATTAAGCGAAGGTATTCATAATACGATGATTAAAAGATGCAAAGACAAAGACAAAATGACATGAGATTACAAAGATGATAATCAACTAAAATAGTTTGATTATATGAGCAAATTGTAATTTTTACAAGTATTTAATGGTGTTATCAAAGGCTTAATTGATGTTTATAACTGTTTGTAATTGTTTGATAATTTATTGGATAATGAACACAATTATTTGTAATGATTGCAATAATTGATCAATTGTTTTCATTGAATGACAAATTAGAAGAAGTAACATAATGATAATATAACAATAATGAAATAATAAACGAATAGAAGTAAAGAATATGGTGGATAACAGTAAATACAAATGGACAATGAATAATAATGCACTAACAATGAATATGTAATGAATAGATGTTGAATATTTGTTTGTATGATATAGTGTTATATGTTTATTGTCAAATTCCCATCTTTCTACCTAGATAAAGGCAAAAAACCGGACAATCTACATATATTAAAAAATGCATCTTATTAGAGCATAATTGAGTAACATCATTAGTTGTAATAAATAGGATATCGATTTGTTAAATTAACAAGCATGAAGATATATTATTGTTTGTTTAAACATATAACATCCCTGTATATAAACATTTGTTATATCGATTTAAAATAGAATGTTTACTGATATTATATGCAATTATATCTTAAAATTTGATTATATTCAATACTTACATGAGCATATTAAATACAAATGGTAGATGTGTTAAATTAATGCACCAAGTTTGTTGTGATAAATATAGCTTAAGGATAAAAGTAACCAAAAACTCAATGAAAACCTACACACAAGCCTAGATTTTTCTTAAGATTCCATATTGAATTGTGTGCATATTGGATTAAAATTCATAGGGTTAGCAAAATAAAAGAAAAAGAGAGGAAAATGATGAAAATAAATTAAGAAAAACTGAAGGACTAAAATGAAAAGGAAAAAGGCAAAATGGTAAAAACATAAGAGTTTTCATTATAAAAACATCCCAAACCAGATTTACTTCATACTTCACGTTATAGAAACCCTTCAACTCCAAAACTTTACACTAGAATCATACTATCAAAGATTGAACCAAAGTTTTGGTGATTTGGAGTGTAGAACATAAGATTTTCCTTTTTGCTCTTAATTTCAGCAAATTTCAGCATTTTTTATCTGTAATTTCTGAATTTTTAAAAATACCTCCTGAATATTTCTTTATTTGGACTTTTTATTTCAATCACTTGGGTTTATGCTTGAATTATGAAAATTAATTGCAGATATGATTGAAACCCATAATAAGAGTATGAATTTTTGAGATTTTGATGCCATGTTTTTGTTATTATAAGAATAAAATAGCTGATTATTGTAAATGTTATCTTTGCGTAGTTAATGAAATTAAGCAAAAGAGAATTTTTTATAACTAGAACATGTGACTAAAACATAGAAAGTTGAATCACTAAATTTGATTTTGTATTGAATGAGTTAGGGTAGGAATGGAAAAATACAATAGAGACAAAATAGTATGGCTATCAAAGAATTTGGACTCACTTATAAGACTTTTAGTATTTGTTTTAGAAAGAGTCATGTGAGATTCCAAATATCCAGATGATTCTGATGATGTCTCTTATATATAATATACAAAAAAAGTCAAAAGCAATGTTATTTATGAATTTCTAAATTTTTTGTAAAATAGGACACAATTGAGCAAACTCTAGCAGCCAAACTTAGTACATATGAAGCAAGGTGATAGAAACTAAATAAAATATTGAGGTAGAGGATTTATTTTTAGTATACATATAGGAGAATAACATATTCAAAATTGAGAAAAATAAAACTCAAAAGCAAATAGATATGGACATTTGAATTTAGTCAAAAAATGATGAAAAATAAACCAAAGGACATTACATATATTCATTAGCATCATTCATTATTGAACATTCCATAATGGTACAATTGGTCATTTTATGCTTATAGGTTGTCAAAAAATGCATAACAGAGAGGATTATGAAATCAATTATGCTATCTTACCAGGTGAGTATTGTAACGCCCCCCAAAAATACTCAAAATTAGAAAGAATATAATTAAATACATAGCGGGGATCTTGTCAGGAAAGAACAACAGAAAATGAAGTATAATTAGGCTGACACGGGTTTGGCATGGGCTCAGCACGGTCCATGCCAATGACACTGTATTAAAAATAAATAGGACGATGAGAAGCACGAGTCGTGGCTATGGTGTGTGGAAACACGGCACAAGTTGCTCAACATGCTCGTGTCGAAGGGAGTGTCGAGTGGAATAGGTAAAACATGGGCAGACAAGAGGGAAACTCATTTTGAGCCTCCAAAATAATTTCCAACCCCCATGAAATGACCCTAACCCTGGGCTTCAGTAGCAAGTGGCTTCTAGCAAGGGGAAGGAAGATTCTTACAATTTGGAAAACTAAAGAACTAAGGTAATGAGCTAGACCATTGTTGTTGAGTTAAACATATGTCTAGTTTTTATAATAGTGAAAATAATCTATGAAAAATTTTTTAAACAAAGTAATTAAATAGAGATATAATAGAGTAAACAATCTGTGCATATGAATAAGATATGTAAATAATAACATATAATTTGAGCATATAAAAGAGATGTTTATTTACATTATGTTGGAATTTTTTCAATAAGTTTGGGCGCAAATTTGGTCGGTATGGCACTCGAGAGGATCTACTTCCTCTGTACCTGGGCATGGTTCGTACATTCAGTCATCAGGGTAAGTATAGAGGTCCTACGTTACACTGTCTTATGTGCCATTATGGTCCCTCTAAGAACTCTATCGTTTGTACATGGGCCAGCACAGCTGCTTATTCTGTTGATGCCATTTGTCAAGCCAGAGATCAAGCCCAATGACTCATTTGACATCGAGCTTGATGGTATTGAGTTTAGTTTACCTGTATTGTCTTAGGTCCAGAGCGACCTTACCACTCCAATCCACGGTATGCACGAGTAAAAGCGTCCACATCAGCGGCTCAACTTGCAGCTTGTTTACATGCCCTCGACCTATACACGGTCCATACTTTGACTCAACTAGCTAATGCCACCTAAGTAAATTTTTATTTAGTATATATTTAATTATTATCCAAGTTATTATTACTTTTATATAATTATTTTAAATTTTTTAGTTAATAAGCACAGTCGCATCAACCTGAACACGCCCCGTGTTATTGTCCACATGCCAGCTCATGCTTCAATTTCCATCTTTCTTGCATGATTTACACCTCAACATGACTCACTCATATTGTAGCTCGACTTATGTTATCAACACGCCCATCGTGCTGCTCCACAAACCCATTGTGTTAACATTATTTTATTTTCTAGAAATTTTGATCGTTCTCTTTATTAGCATGGTCATGCTCATCACCTTTCCAGTAAGAATGACCTCGTGCCAATCAGAACACCCCTTGTGATGCAATCTGTAACCTAGTATTTTCTGCAGTTTTCTGCATAACTACTTTTTTGCTTTCTGTAGTACTGTCGTATCTTACAGTTTAACATTTCTTAATGTATATTATATTAATTTAAACTTACTTTCATTAATCATTTACTAATTATGGGGATTTAGGATAAGAATGTTACAAAAACATCGTCTATGAACACTACCAAAAATTGATCCAAATACTGTTGAAATAT
>CANYCX011691675.1:0-17895 GCA_948193385.1 Breynia disticha f. nivosa | reverse complement strand
CAATTCTCTTTACAATTTTCATAAACCATTTTCTTTAATTCGCAATTAATTCCACCACATGTATTACCCAATCAAATTGACCATATTATTAACCTCAATAAAGCTTAATAAAGTTAACCCTAGAAACTAAACCTCAAACTGAAACTAGGGTTCTAAATTCCATTTTCGTCACTTTTACCCTTCTCACATAAAACATCGATTTAACCTATCAAACCCACAAATTAACCTCAAAATTCAATACCAATGGTTACTACACATCCATACCTTTCAAATAAACCCAATTTTATTAAATTCTGACTTGTAATGAATGAAAAATCTCATTGGGAAATCACACCATCATTAAAAACGTGATTTTAAAGATTGAATCGAAGAAAACTCACCAGATTAAGCTTTTCATTCAATCCTACAGTTCCAGATCACCGTGATTCGATGAGTTTCAGGTGTGTTTAGGGTTTTCAAAATTTCTCCCTAAGTTTGGAAGCCTTTCACGTGGATGGAGTGGAATGAACAGAAAGGAGAAGATTACATATATATATATAAGCTCAGGAAAAGACGTTTTGACCCTTAGCTCAAACCGTGACCTTCCTTTTCATTTTTCTCTCTCCCGACCGACTTAAAATTACCCAATTTTAATTCCACAATATTTCCAACACTCCACATTAATTAATAATTTAAACTATTCGCGAAAAATTTATTCGCACCTTTATGCAATATTTCCCAAAAATTCTTAAAATTACTAAAAATAGAGTGCGTTACAAATAATCTCTAATAATTCTTACCTTAAACTAACTTTCTAAAATTCTTATTTACAAAATCTTTTTAAGTACTTACAGTTATCTCCAAACTTTTCTGTTTTGATTATGCCAAATGACTCCTAGCTCGATTCTACGATCAATTCTATATATAGCACTCTTTTTTTGGATAATTTTGTCTCTTTCTCCCCCTCCTCGAATCTCTCTTGCTTTCCTCTGGTTTTCTTTTCCGTCTACGAGTGTTTCAGCTCAAATGCAACATATAAAAAGTTTTAACCACCAGCACGACCGTGTCCATATCAACACGCCCCCGTGCCAACTTTCATTTCCCACGTGTCACTCTATTTTTGAATGTTTTTGGACACTCCGCAAATCAGCACGCCCTATGCTTGGCTTGGCACTACCTTCCCCATATTTATTAACATAATCGTGTTGATTTTAGAGCTTGATCGTGCTCTTCATTTCCCTGCAACAAGCCCTTTGTGTTGCTAAGACGCCCACCATGTTGTTCATCTATTTTCTCGTCGATTTCATGTAAACTTAATTTGTATGACTCTTAACTTGTTCAATGTTACTATTTAACTTATGTTTTACTTCTTTTCTTTATTAAATTCTCCTGTTATCTTCTAATCATATTAATCATTTTACTTACTTTACATAACAATAGGGTTTTAGGATGAGAACGTTACAAATCTTTTGCTTATAGAATTTTTTCCTCAAAATTCACTTTTGTTCTATGTTATTAGTATATATATTTATTGTCCTGTACTCTATATGTTTCTACATGCAATTGCATTTACTTAATAGATAAAATATACCTGCGAATAGATTTAGATATCCGTGTCTAATCCTATCATTTGTCTCCCATGTCGCTTCTTCTAGATGATGATGTTTTTAGAGAACTTTAATTAGTGGAACCTTTTTGGTCCTGAATTGTTTTGTTCTATGAACCACAATCTGTATAGGTTCTTCAGTGTCGGTTAAATTTTTTGAAATCTATACTTTTGATTCTGGTATAATATAGGTAGGATTTGATTTGTATCTCATAAGTATACTCACATGAAAACATCATGTATCTATGTTAGCTCTGCAGATAGAGCAAGTCTGTAGCTAATGGACCAATCTGATCTATAATTTCATATGGCATAACGTATCTGGGACTTAACTTTCCTTTATTTCCAAATCTCATTATTCCTTTCCAAGGTGAAACTTCCAAATATACTCTATCTTTGATTTCGTACTCCATTTCTCTTCAACGCTTATTGTAATAACTCTTCTATCCATCGTGTGTATTTTTCAATTTGCTTTTGATCATCTAAATTTTTTCAACTGTTTCTTGTACAATTTTGGGTCCTTCAAATATTTCTACCCCTTCTCTATCCCAGTATATCGAGCATTTACATTTTCACCCACAGAGAGATTTATATGGTGTCATACCCATGTTGTTGTGATATTGATTCTTGTAAGAGAATTCCATCAATGGTATGTACTAATCCCAAGAGCCCTAAAACTCTAGAACACATGATCTCAACATCTCCTCTAGTGTTTTTATAGTTCTCTCTATCTGTCCATCACTCTGTGGATGGGAAGCAGTACTGAAATTCAATTTTGTACCCAATACACTCTATAATGTCTGCCAAAATCTGAAAGTGAACTTGAGATCTCTATCTGATACTACAGAAACAGGAATACCATGTAATCGAACTATCTCTTGTATATACAACTCAACCAACTACTCTAAAGATGTTGTAATTTTAATCGATATGAAATGCGCAGTTTTGGTCATTCTATCTACAATCGCCCAAACGGCATCTTTACCTGATTGTGTACGTGGTAATCCTATCATAAAATCCATATTTATTCTTTCCCACTTCCAAATTGGTATCGATAATGGCTGAAGTTTCCCTATAGGTGCTTTATGTTCAATCTTTATCTATTGACATGGTAAACATTTGGCTACGAATTCAGCTACTTCCTTTTTCATGTTCAGCCACCAATAATGTTGTTTCAGAGTATTGTACAATTTTGTCATCCCTAGATGCATAGCTTATGGAGCATTATGCGCTTCATCCAATAATTCCTGTCTAATCCCCTCGATATTTGGCATACATACTCTAGATCCAATCATTAATAATTCATTAACCAATTGGAATGAGGTCTCAATACCCTGGTCAATCTGTTCAATCATCCTTATGCACTCTTCATCTTACTATTGTGCTACTTATGTCTTTCTTAAAAACATTGGTTAAAGCATTAATGTTTCTATTAATACTCTTGATTCAGTTTATTCTAACTTTGTATTCAAGCTTCGTAAAGCTATCTAATCGGTCATACGTGTTAACTGTAAGCTAGATATAACAACACTCAATTTCCTACTAAATGTATCTGCAACCACATTTGCTTTTCTAGGATGATATTTGATTGTGTAATCATTGTCCTTTAACAACTCTAACCATCTTTTCTGACACATGTTTAATTCTTTTTGGGTCATCAAGTATTTTAGACTTTTATGATATGCAAAAATCTGAAATGTCTCACCATATAAATAATGTCTCAAGATCTTTAGAGCAAACACTATTGCTGTAAGCTTTATATCACTACTGGATAGTTTGTTTCATATGGTCTGAGTTGTCTAGAGGCATATGCTACTACTTTCTATTTTGTATCAATACACATCCAAGTCCTTCATATGAAGCATCACCATACATAAAAAATCCTCTTGTACGCGAAGGAATTGTAATTACTAGAGCTGTGGTCAGTCGATACTTCAATTCATCAAAACTTTACTAATATTGTTCATTCCATTGGATATAAACATTATTTCTCAATATTCGTGTCAGCAGAGCAGCAATAATCATAAACCCCTCTTCGAATCTACGATAGTAACCTGCCATACCTAAGAAACTACGTATCTCTATAACAGTCTTAAGAGGTTCCCAATTTACTAGTGATTCAATTTTCTTTGAATCTACTGATATTCCCTATCCAGATATCACGTCTCTAAACAAGGTTATGTGATCCAACCAGAACTCACATTCGCTAAGTTTTGCATACATTTGTTTTCTCATAATATTTGCAATACTATGCTCAAATGTTCATTGTGTTCTTCGATATTCCTCGAATAAATTAGTATGTCATCTATAAAAAAATCACGAACTGATCAAGGAAGGACTGCAATTAATTGTTCATCAGTGCCATAAATATTGTTATAGCATTATTTAAACCAAATGGCATAACTAAAAACTCGTAATGACCATACTGGGTTTGAAAAGCAATCTTTGACATATCTTCCAGTGCTATCCTTAATTGATGATACCCAAATCTTAGTTCAATCTTTGAAAACACCATAGCACCTTGCAACTGATCAAGTAGATCATCTGTCTGAGGCAACAGATATATATTTTTAACTGTTACTTCATTAAGTTTTTGGTAATCTGTAGATAATCGTAATGTTCCATCTTTCTTTTTTAAAAAATAATACAAGTGCTCCCCAAGGTTAAACACTCGGTCAAATGAATCCTTTATCAAGTAACTCTTGTAATTGTTTCTTTAATTCTGGTAATTTAGATGGTGCCATTTTGTACGGTTATATGGATATTGGTGTCGTACTAGGAATCAAATCAATAGTAAACTTTGTCTCTCTATCAAGAGGTAATCTTGTGAGATCCTCTAGAAATACGTTTGAGCATTGCTCTACTATTAGTATTGCTTTGATATTTTTTATATGTTGTTGTTCTATCAAATACATGTGCCAAATAAGCTTCACATCCATCTCGGATCATCTTAAAGGCCTGTATAGCTAATACTAAACAACTTGGCACAATCTTTCTTTCACCGCTAAATATTACTTTACTTTGTTCTATTGGTTCAATTATTACTTCCTCAGTAAAACAATCAACTTTACCTCGATGACGAGCTAGCCAATCTATACCTAATATAAGGTCAAATTCTATTAAGTCTAGTCGAATTAGATTGGCTGTTAATTCTGTATCTCGAATGTTTATTATGCAATCTCTATACATTGTATATAGCCACATTATTTTTCCTAAAGGAGTATGGACTCCTAGGCTCTGGGTCAATGTTTCTAGTTTTACTTTTATTGCGGGTATTATTCTAGGTGTTAAAAATGAATGATTAGATCCAGGATCTATTAATGCGTAAGCAAAAACATTAAATAATTGTAACTCACCTATGATAACCTCGAGAGCGCCCACTACCACTTGTTTGGACATTAAAAAAACTCTAGCAAGTCCCTAAGTCTGAGTACAGAGGCTCCTTTGCCTCGAGTAGATGCTGGAGTAGAGAAGCTCCTCCCCATCCTCGAGTACTATTAGTCATCATCATCGGATCACTACTATGTACCATCAACTTTTTATGAGGTAAATCTCTCCTCTATTTCTTCTTTTAAGGCATTCTCTCATAAAATGTCCCTGTTGTCCACACATATAAAAGCCACCTGTCAAAATCCTACACTCACCTGAATGCTTCTTTTCACAATCTAGGCATGGAAGTCTAGTGGGTCCTGAAGCTGTCGCCGAGATACTCGGTCCTCCCAGTCCAAATCCTCTACCGAGATAAGCCTGATAAGGAAAAGGTCGTAACTGGCTCTTGGATATCCTCAGTATTTGGTATAAGTAGGAATAAACTCAGTCCTCTTTCTTGGTCTATTAAACTCCCCTAGAATTACTACGATATTTTATTTATTCACCTTCTCCTCTTCATCATCATCTTTAACCTTAAGAAGTTCTTCTGCCCTAATCGTTGACCTCTCAATACTGTATAATCACTCGTTTCTATCTTAAGGATTTGTTCGCAAATTTTCTTGTTCAAACCATCTTTGAATCTCTTTCATTTATCCCTATCTATAGTAAGAAATTTTGCAACATAATGTGATAGTTAGGTAAACTGCAACTCATACTCAGCTACAATCATCTTCCCCTGCTTTAGATCTAAAAATCCCTTCTATTTCACATCAGAGTAAACCTCCTATAAGTGTTTCTTTTTAAACTCCCATAAGAAATCCTCCCATGCTATCACTCGTGGGAACTCTAAAGAATGTGGAATCATCTTCCACTAGTTATATGCATCTCCATGAAATAACGATACAACAAACTCTAATCTATCCTCAACACTAGCCTACATCATCTTAAAAACTTGCACAAGCTGATCTATCTAGTCATCTGCAAATTGTGGATTTGTGGTACCCTGAACTCTATAGCTCCCAAATTCTTCAATTCTTTAAAGTTTCTAGCTGTAATCTGATTATTAGTCAGAGGTGGATCCATGTACAAAGGATAGTAAGGCAGTGGTGGATAAGGATAGGCTGGTCCAAAGCGCAGATAATCAAGATCTTACTGTGCATCTCTACACCCAGCATGTGATAACTGCAATATTTTGTGAAGGTCTGCAGCTACCCTTCTCTCAGTGGTATGTTTGGGCTCTGACATATCTATAAAACAAAATAAAAACAATTAAGCACAAATTTCACACAATGCACATGCGAATTCAATTCACTAACCACACATAATCGAGGGATCATATCCCTGTGCTGATACCAAATTAGAACATCCTATACTAATTAACCAGCAATTACTTATTAAAACATATTACAACATATACTCATAATCTTTTCTGAATATTTGACCTTTCTCCATATCTTTATTTCCTTTCCAATTAGTTAATCTATTTAATAACGAATATTAAGTTTATAGCTTAATCAGATAAATTATCAAAATTGTCTTAGTCAACATACCTATGGGTTAAGCCTTATGTTGATCTAATATGCCCTCTATTCTGCACAACACAAAGTTTGTACATTTATGTAGAACTTGTGCATAACAGTTGTAACCTGTCATATACTCAATAATTCATATCTCTATCAAAACATTCATAACCAATTCATATATTCTCAGGCAATTATCAATCTATTTCTAACAATATATATATATATATATATATATATATATATATATATATATATATATATAATCACAACAACCAAACATCTGTATCAATCTATCACTATCATATGTCATATGTACATGCAACCATGCAACAACACTCAAATAACTCTTTTGCCTAGTCTGATGAAGAGAGAGAAATAGCCAGGGAGTAGCAGTTAACCCACCTATAAAGTCTGTAAGTCTAACTCAGCTCCCTATCAGATCTTAAAACAAAAAGTGCAGTTGATGAATAGCGGGATCAGTAAGTAGTCAATAATTAATCAATATTATATCAATCAATAAAAACAAATCCATTTATGTATAGTCATATCAAATATGTAGTCGCAATAATATATACCATTTATAATCAGTTGAATTTTTTGTAATCATTTTAATCATACACGATAACTCTGCGTATCTCATCATGCAACGTAAAACCATATGATATATGCTCGATATAATCTTCCTCTATAATAATATAGTTCCTGCCCAATAATAATCTTCTTTTGCGATAATATACTTCCTCTACAATGTGTATATCACAAAACCGTAACCTCACCAATACCATATTTATACCATTTCTTCACCAACACAATCAATTCAATAATTGTATATCGATATCATGCAATCGTATAATTGAGATATAAATGTAACGTACCTGTTCGCATTTGCATTTTGTAGTTACCTGTTCGCATTTCGATTATATAACACATTCGTTTCCCTTTTATAACATTTCCATAGGTTAACATTTATTACGAATCATAATTTATAGCAAGCAATTATATAATATCAGCATTTAAATTGCGTGTTAACTTATATTTTAAGTGATTTAGACTACTCACTTGCTAGCTGAAGTACTTCGGCTGGCGTGTACTAGTGTCCTGTCCAGCTCATCTAGTTTGTCGTCCTATATAAACATATACAAAATTTTCTATAAAATCTAATATAGCCGTAAAGTACAATGCATGCTTCGATTTCAATCATGTTTACTTTCTATATCAATAATCTCTAACAATTCTTGCCTTAAACTAACTTTTCTAAAATTCTTATGTACGAAAATATCATGAATACTTACCGTTATCTCTGAACTTTTGTGTTTCGATTATGCCAGATGACTCCTGGCTCAATTCTACGATCAATTCTGTATATAATACCTACTTTCTGGATTACTTTCTCTCTTTCTCTCCTTCCCCGAGTCTTTTTCACTTTCCTATGGTTTTCTTTTCCTTCTGTGATTGTTTTTAGCTCGAATGCAGCTTATATAAATTTTTAACCACTAGAACGATCGTGCCCATATCAACACACCATGTGCCAACTTTTATTTTACATGTGTCGCTCAATTTTTGAACCTTTTGGGACACTCAGCAACTTAGCACGCTCTATGCTTGGCTTGGTGCGACCATCTCCATCTTTAACAACATAATCAGGTTGATTTTTAGAGCATGATCGTGCTCTTCATTTCTCAGCAACATGACTCTTGTGTTACCAGAATGACCACTGTACGGTTTATCTGTTTTCTTGCTGATTTTACGTCTAAACTTCATTTCTCCGTAACACTAACCTGTATGACTCTTAACTTGTTCAATATTACTATTCACTTTCCAAGGAACATATCCCTACTCTGATGCCAAAATGAAACACCCTAAACTAACTAACATATTTTTCGATAATTAAACATATTAATACCATGTTATGAAATAATACGCATGTGACGCTAATTTTTGTCTTTCCATAAAATCATAAAGTATTAAAAACCTTAAATATTTTTCACAATTAAAAACATTGGTTGAATATGAAAATGCATGTAATTATTATTGGAAGTCAGTCTAGAGGAATGGTGATCAACACTAGCATAAAGGGGAAGTGAATTACCTTGATTGAAAGAAAAATTTGTAAGTGGTTTGGAATGAAGAGAAGAGGAGTAAAACCAATGTCTTTTAACGATGATAGGAGCTTGATGAACAATAGAAATTTGAATGAGTCTAGTGATGAGGATGATGAGCCTGAATTTGATTGGACCTTTTATCTTTTGGAGGGAGTCAAAAGCTTTGAGATATGATGGTGGTGAAATGTGATATGGTGTTGGAAGCTATGGATTTACCCATTAAGTTATTGATGTTTCAATATGCTATGAATGTATTAATTATCGAATGTTAGGATGACAATGTTACAAATCTTCCCCTTTAAAGAATTTCGTCCTCAAAATTCTTTTTGATTCGTATGAAAAAACTATACAGTTAACCTTGTATCTCCTTTTGTGATATCAGGTTAATTACCAACATCTTGATGAATACACCTAGTATACATCCATTTCATTATCTATTAATTTCATAATCTTATTTATTTACTTCTTATAATTTTACCGACATAAGTCATGGGTAAAAATCATTGTTTGTTAATCTTTATAAATGTTTTCTTATAACTTATATATATATGTTTTGATTATTTTACTTGAAAGAGTAGGAACTCTCTCTAAGTTTTTAGTCAATGAATAAGCAGTGAACTAAGTTTTTATTTAGGAACATACATACATTCTTTTCTTTATTATTCTAATTCTTTTCTTTATTATTCTAACTTTAATTCTCAGTTAGAATAACAATCATATATATAGAACATGAATCTTAAAGTCATATCACATACTAGGATGATGATCCAATATGTCATCAGGGTCTAGATCCAGATCCTCTTTCACCTCTGCCGATTCTGGATGCAGTACCTTTACCTCTACCTCTACGAGCACCACTAATGGACATCAAAGCTCTGCCTTGTATTGTTGATTGAGATTGGGACTAGTTCCTGTTCCCATCATCTGTTGTATATTTAATCTTTTGGTGTAGTCTCCCACACAGTGTCCCAGCTATCCATAATAATAACACTCCCCTGAATGTCTCATACGACAAATCTGACAGACAAATCTGGTATATCCCAGAGGAGACATAACACTGCTCTGCCCTCCTTTGCGATAATCTCTCCTGGGTTCTCGTTCATATGACACCTGGATCGGAGGTATAGGAGCATGTTCTATTATCTTTTATGATCTACTGGACTCGGCTGCATAAGTACCCCTCTTTTGTTTTTCCTTTTTATCACTATCTTCATCATCATCCTTTAACAATTCTTCCACTCTCAACGAAGCATCTCTCAACACTGAAAAATTTCTAAGTTCACTCTTGGGAATCCATTTTCTAATGTCATTATTTAGTTCATCCTCAAACTTCCTACATTTATCTTTCCCTGTAGGAATAAGGCCAAGGGCATAATAAGATAGCTATGTAAATTTCAAATCATACTTGGCTTTTGTCCTTTTTCCTTGCTCAAAGAAAGAAATTCTTTTAGTTTGGCATCGATGAATACTTCTGACATATATTTCTTGCAAAATTCCCAGAAAAAATCCTGCCAGGTCAATATTGGTGGTTTATCTTTAGAATGTGGAACGGTTTTCTACCAACTATAAGCATCTCTTTAAAGCAAGGATACTGCAAATAGAAGTCTACCCTCTAATCTCACCAGCATCATATCAAAAACTCTTTCTGCCCTCTCCAACCAATCCTCTGTCACAAACGGATAAGTCGTTCCCTTGAATTCAGTGGTCCCCAGTTTCTTTATTTATTTAAAATTCTTTGCCTTAGTTTGATAAATATTCTTTTGAGGTTATTTGTATTCCTGATATTGGGGCTAGTAGGCCAGTTGTTGATATACTGGCTGATAGTACTGGCCATATGGTGTATATTGTTGTGGATATTCAGGTAGATAAAATTGGGGAAAATCTGGATTATAGGGTCCATATTCAGCTTTAGAAGGTACATTTGACATTTGAACAGAAGGGTAAGGTTGAGCTATTTCTCCTCCCTCGTGTTCTTGCTATTGACGCGACATATCTATAAAAATAAAAATGAAAAGAATTTAGTAAAATATTTTTCATATAAGACACATAATAATGCATTTCATAGATCTTATACTATTCACTTTCCAAGGAACATCTCCCTACTCTGATGCCAAAATGAAACACCCTAAACTAACTAACATATTTTTCGATAATTAAACATATTAATACCATGTTATGAAATAATACGCATGTGACGCTAATTTTTTTCTTTCCATAAAATCATAAAGTATTAAAAACCTTAAATATTTTTCACAATTAAAAACATTGGTTGAATATCAAAACCTTAGTTTGCACATATGCAGACATACAGAAGTATATAATTAAAATAAAAGCTTAATGTGGATGTATTTACAACCACAAGGAGTTTACAACACTATGAAATCATTTTCTAGATAACCCTTCATCATTGCACCCTCGTCCCAAGTGTGGAATCCTCCACCAACCTACTAGAACACAACAACACAACATAATATGTGAGTATAAAAACTCAATAAGTGGATACCTCCTACGTCACTTGCCTTTCCATATAAAGTCTAATACACTTGTTCCTTATATTACACACATGTTTAGTTTCTTTAGTCTAGTTTCACCCCTCCTCTCGAATCGTCTTAAGGGAAACCTCCGGTGTACCTAGTCGGTGTATCTTTTAGATTCTCCTACCACCCGCCATAGCCCCGCGACCTTACTCCTCTTTTCCTATATTTAAATCTCTATATATGGATATATTTAGTTACATTATGACTCACAAACCTAATAGATTCTTCTTGTGGAAAGAACCACCTACTCAACATACCATATTGCCTTTAATCTTCTTATATCCTTTGCCTACATTATGTTTGTTTAAGTACCTAAATGTATATGTTTACTTTCGTATTAAATACCATCATAAAATTAATCCCATATATTTAGTTCCACTCACTATTCCTAGATTACTAACTACCTCCATCGGTTAAACTCGCATTGTTCATTCATCTTTAACTATTTAAGTTTACCCTCGATTTCTCCTACAGTGTTTAACTCTTTTCCCTAAGTCCTATGATACATTATTTGGGAGGTTTGATCCGATGTTCCAGTGTGTTATTGGGTTCACAAATGATTAATTTTAAGTCCCTATCTTGACTCGGATAATGTACAGACTCCAGAATATATTAGGGTAAGTTTTCAAGTCAAATCAGCCTTCTGAGTAAGAATAACATATGTTAGAATGAAACCCTAGCATACTTTATTCTCAAAGTCAATCCCAGAATATAGGCAGGATGAGCAACTTAGGATACTAGGCTGGTAATGTACATTATTTGTCATTAACGTACTTTAATTGGACCAATAACGTACGTTAATAGGATAAATTTTCTCTCAAAATCTTATATTTCTCAAGTGAATTAAACAGCCTGCGGAACGACTTAGGTAACTTATGTTAAAACCAAAACTAACGTACATTATTCAGATGAAGCGAACGCAAGTTATGCATTCAGTTCACACCAAAATACTTAACCATTCTCACCTCAACTAACATCTAAACAAGTATGTTTTATACCATTCAAGTCACTCCATTTTTATCATACTTACACACCTAGAGAAAACACGTGAAACACCATACAATTAACACAAACAGTCATAATTCATTCTCATATCACATTGCACACCTCCTATCACCATCATAAACCACACAAAGACAGATTGCACCACATGCTCATTCTCATTAACATTTCATACTATAAGCCACGATCATACACACATAGATATAGTTCATTCTACATTCTCATATAGTTCATTTAAACCACATCACTAGCATTCACATACCACATACCATCTTCTCACACATTATCACCAACGAATTCCATTATCATGCACATAGATATTTATTCACCTTCACTATGCTAATCATACACTCAACATTCATTCATACATGTTATCGACAACCAACATGCAAGCATAACTCTCACCCAATTAGCATTTTACATTTTCAACCAAAAAGCACATACCACGCATAAACAAAATGCATTCGATGTCGATTAACCAATCACATCAATAATACCAATATGCTAAATGCGTATGCATCATGTTCATGGCATGCCACATTCATCTTCCTTAATCATAATCCTCACTTCACAAATCATACAATACAGTGTATGATCAACATCAATGTATATGCATCGTGAAATGCTAATGCAAAATCACACAATACAATCTCATCACTTTTTCCCGGTAGTTTTCTCTTCAAGCTTTTTCTCGAGATAGTTTTATCTTCTAGTGTTTTCTCGGTAGTTTTCTCTTCGAGCTTTCACTCGGTATAGTTTTCTCTTTGAGTTTTCACTCGGTAGTTTTCCCTTCGAGTTTTTGCACGGTATAGTTTTCTCTTCGAGTTTTTGCATGGCATAGTTTTCTCTTCGACATTTTGGTCGGTATAGTTTTCTCTTCGAAATTTTGCTTAGTATAGTTTTCCTTTCGACATTTCGCTCGGTGTAGTTTTCCCTTCCAGATTCATCTCAGTATTGTTTTCTCTTCGAGTTTTTGCTCGGTAATTAAACATGCATGAATGCCATGAAAACCATACATGCACATATAGTGACATGCTCATAACCTCATGTGATGCCAACTCCATCAACACAAGTATAACATAATACCATGCCCATCATCAAATGTCATGACCATTTTCTCGTCATTTACACATGTATATATACACTCATGTGTGTAAGATTACTCAATTATCAAATTCATATCCAGTCCATCATTCAACCACATTACCAAACATACACTGCATTCAGTTCTTCCACTCCTTCATACCATACTAAAGTTAAGGAAACCACACTCATTTCATATAGTCAAGACCCAGCACATCCAAATTGCACATTTAAACATCATGAAATCTAAAGTAATTCACATCCAATCACTTATCATGTCATATAACACAAGGTATCATCAAATTCCTTTCCTTTCAAACGAGTTCAAAAAACAACACTCATATAAACATGTTAACTCTTATACAATCCAATTCCTACTTATCATCATTCATCAAACTTACTAAAATCATCATAAAATCATTCTCATCGTGTTAGCATAAAGAAGAACACATTCATACCATGTGACCACCATGATCATATCAATCAAGCACATTAATGCACCCTAACACAATACACAACTCACAATCATTCCTTCACACATAACACATGACTTTTGATTCATGATTTTATTTTAATTTATACACTCAATCCAACATAGTTAACCATGTAAAAGACTAGATATAGATAAGTAAGTGACAAGGTATACACTTACCTCTAATCTAGGTGAGTCCCTTCGACTGTAGCTTTGATTCCCTTGTAAGCTTCGATCCCTACAATGTTTCTTAAACAACACATATGTAAGATTTTTGAACGAATTTACCTCATCCAAGTCCTAATTCCTCCTACTCCTCAATTTCTCCTCTTGCATAACCCAAATCCTAATTCAGTTATTCCCTCTCTTATGATTCTTTTTATTCATTATGAAATTTATCCTACACGACACTAATTTCCTCATTGGCACCTCCAATTAGAGAACATCCCTATTTCCTAAAGAACCCTAAAATCCTTAATCCTCCCTAAATCTCACAATTTTATGTTTTACGTTTACACATATAGAAACTACCATAAAAACCCATCTAAACCCAAGCAATTTTGCTTTATTTCTCACAGATTTCATGCAAGGTTTAGAGATTTTACCTTTATCCAAGTTTGCGTCAAACCCTAGTTCGGAGGAAAATGACTAGAGGAATCATTCAATGTTTTGTTGTGGAAATATACGTTAGAGATGGAAGCGTTGGTGTTTGGGGAACCTTAGGAAGGTGTTTGAGGGTTTTGGAGAGTGTTTAGAGTGTTTGGGATGTTATGTGGCTCGATTTAGGGTGTTTTCTGCCTTTTAATGATGTATTCAGACCCCCGATATCGTAGGTTTGTCCAGAATAACGTAGGTTTACTAATCCACGTTATTCTGGATATTTTTTAAGAATAACGTGTGTTGTTCTCAGGAATAATGTATGTTACTCCTCTGGTGATAGCAAGCATTCACTTTCTTCTTTTCCCTTAACCACCGTCTCGCTTTACCTCGACCCCCTTATAATTCTTACTACCCCTAGCATTGTTTTTCCTTGATCTTAACATGTTTTCAGGGATTAAATTCAAGGATGTTACAATATAGTACAGAAAATACATATATCTTGCAAACATACATCTATATGGCTAGTAAAACCCATCCAAAGAGAGAAATGAGGAAACATAGTTGCCCACTTCGGCAGTGCTTCTTCTTATTGTTTTCTACCTTTGATTCTTAAAACACATATAGCGCAGTTGTATAAGTTGTGGGCTTAAAGAGTAATTTTCTACATTACATTTTAGGTTATTAGAATATTATAATTCCACTATGTATGTGTGAGTGCACATATATCAAAACTAATAGATCTTGTCGTTGAGGTTTATCTTTGAATTCTTCTATTCTATACAATTAACTTTATGCACAACTTATATTATATATATATTACATTATGTTGTATTATTATATGTTGTTTATATTGTACTATATTGTGCTTTACTATACTATGTTATACTTTTGTCTTAGATGTTACACCTTGTTGTGCTATACTATACTTCTATCTCGATTACTAAACTATACATCTATCTCCAATAATCATCCGTCTCTATTATACATCGCTCTCTGATCACCACCATTATCTATGTCACCACCTTTTATCATATATCACCACCACTAACTATATATCATGTGCTCTGTGTATTCTATATATTCAACTATGTAATCAAGTGATTGTGTTATCAGGTGACTGTATTATATGCTTGTGTTCATTTCCTGAGCTTTATATTTTCATATGTAATTCATGAGTCGTATTTATTGGAATACGATCAATGTCTATTGATTTGATGAAGTCATGACAGATCATGTACTTCCTTTGACATATCTTTTATTCATATGTTTTTATGTCATTATTTTTAAGTCTTAAACATATTTACGGGAATATCTCCTAAAATATAAAAATAACATAACAATCATACGCACAACTAATATAACAATCAGCATAACATGTCCTTTAATTAACTTTTCTTCAGGCAATAACACATATGACTATATTTAAAAAGTGAGTCTAGATTACTCGCTTGTATATCCTTAATGTCTAAAATTCTCCAAAACCCTGGTTCTGATCCAATTGTTGATGTCCTGCTATATCTCTATAGTGGTGTATCCCTTCAACTAATTTTTTTCCATTCTCCTGCTAAATCTCTCTCTCTTTCTCACTATCTCTCGGCTCTCCTATCTCCTGTTATTTCCTTTTTTTTCTCTCCCATCTTCCTTGTGCTCTCCTTTTATATACTTTGTCATTGGATCCTTGTCATGCTTCCCCGAAGCGTCATCATTCTTTCCTTGTTGTTAATACATTCCTTCTCCTACTTCAATTTCCCAAGCATCACAATTTTCCAACAGCACATCAAACTACATGTGGTGGATGCAAAATACGTGTGGTTGTCCTCTAGTGTGCATTTGTTTGGACAGATTTGACAACTACACGTTGTCATCTTGCAATATACGTGGTCGTTGCCACTGCGTGTATTTGATGGCCACAACATGTACTTCACTGTGGTACTAAAATGTTTTTCCTTTCATATATACTTGCTATCAACCGTTCATCAACTTACAATTAACTCCTCATTTTCCATCATTTATCACTTAAATTCTTAATTTTCATTACTCATTTTAATTATGCTTTAATTATCAAATGTTAGGATGAGAATGTTACAAATCGAACAATAATTTTGTCTCTAACTTAATGTAGAAATTATTTGGCACCTTGAGGTAGGAAGGGAAATTTACTTCCATCATCTCATCATGAGGATGATGAATCTGAAGAGTAGACTCCTTTGTGTTAAAGTTTTCAATCCATCGACAAAACAACGTGGTATGCCTTTTGGGGTACATATCACGGGGATTCTAAAGATAAGTGGAATTGATCTTGAGAGCGAGGTTATTACTCCATTCTAACAAAATGGGAGAGTTACCATTATGAATCTCACAATAATGAAACTTGTCAAAATGAAAGAGATGGGATGGATGTGCAGACTGCATGCTAGGACACTCAATCTCACTTCAATTGATGAAGGAACATCACTTCCAGATACTCTTAGGAGGAATTTTGTAAGGAAAAGTACTGTAGAAACTCAGGACTCGGGAGCTCTCATAAAAGAAGATTGAAGCTATTCAAAATAGGATAAGAGAGATAAGAGCTGAGATTCGTGGAGAGATATGCTCCATGCGTAAAATTATCGAGAAAGTCTCTTCCAGCATTGAGAAAATCTGGGATATGCTCCTCTGCAAATCAGGCGATGATGTCGCCAGCCCGTAGTGTTTGGAGTGTACCGCACTGGACCAACATATCTCATCATTCACATTCTTATCTTTCATGAATATGAACATGTCACCTGCTACTTATATTTCTAACATTTGTCGTATATTTAGCAGGGAAATACGGTCATTTTGTTAGCAGCACGGCTCGTGTTAATAACACGACCAGTACACAGCCATGTTAAATAACACACCTATTTAAGTAACATGCCTAATGTGTTGACTATTTCTTTAACATTAATAGTCAACACATTGGGCATGTTATGCCCTTCATAACGTGCGTTACATAACTCCTAACACATATTATGCCCTTCATAATGTACATTACATAACTCCTAACATATATTACAAATTCATTTAGTTTCTTCAATTTGAGGCACTAACTTTCTGGACTAATGGCCAATTTACTTAACATATATTACCTTGCATATAACATACATTATTACTCTGAATAATGCTCCCCTGATTATTTTTCTTTCATTTTCTGAGTGTCCAGCACAGTAACGTTAATTACCAATCACTAACGTGTGTTACTAAGTTCTAACTTTTGTTTTTAATCTTTAAACAACCTAAAACTCAGGTTTATCAATTTTGCCATTATGACCACTATCAAAACATAAAAAGGATTTGAATGTTAACCACCTTTGATCCAACAGGCCAAACACTACTCAATTCACTTATCAAGTTGCCAGTGATATCATCTCTCTTTTGAGTATGGCAATCCATTTGCTCCATTATGGTCACCTTAACATGAATTGTAATATACCGAATCATATCCATATTTGAATCGTAGTCACATGCCATAACAATCATATGCCAAAACAAATTAGAATCCACACAAGACACATAAAGACTTTTCATCTTAGGATTCTAATATAAGACCGCTTATGAAAGTGTTTATGAATTTTATTAACCATGCAACATTTTTATTTGA